>JAVTVJ010002990.1:0-33041 GCA_034509425.1 Eopsaltria australis | reverse complement strand
GAGAATCTGGATAATTTTTTTCCCTTTCTCAAACACTTCTGCTGCCGTGTTCCCCCACACAATGATGTCATCGATGTATTGGAGATGCTCTGGAGCCTCACCCTTTTCCAGTGCAGCCTGGATCAGTCCATGGCAGATCGTGGGGCTGTGCCTCCACCCCTGGGGCAGCCGATTCCATGTGTACTGCACACCCCTCCAGGTGAAGGCAAACTGGGGCCTGCATTCTGCTGCCAAAGGGATGGAGAAAAATGCATTTGCAATGTCAACAGTGGCATACCACTTTGCTGCCTTGGACTCCAGCTCGTACTGGAGCTCCAGCATGTCTGGCACTGCAGCACTCAATGGTGGAGTCACTTCATTCAAAGCACGATAGTCTACAGTCAATCTCCATTCCCCTTCAGACTTGCGCACAGGCCAGATGGGGCTGTTGAAGGGTGAGTGGGTTTTGCTGACCACCCCTTGGCTCTCCAGCTCACGAATCAGCTTGTGGATGGGAATCACAGCATCTCGAGTTGTTCTGTACTGTCGGCGATGCACTGTCGAAGTGGCAATCGGCACATGTTGTTCTTCTCCCTTCAGAAGCCCAACTGCAGATGGGTTCTCTGATAGTCCAGGCAAGGTATTCAATTGCTTAATGCCCTCTGTCTCCACAGCAGCTATCCCAAAAGCCCACCTGAGTCTTTTTGGGTCTTTGAAATAGCCATTTTGGAGGAAATCTATGCCCAAAATGCATGGGGCCTCTGGGCCAGTCACAATAGAATGTTTCTTCCACTCATTTCCAGTCAGGCTCACCTCAGCTTCCACCAAAGTCAAATCCTGTGATCCCCCAGTCACGCCAGAGATAGAGACAGATTCTGCCCCCACATGTCTTGATGGGATTAATGTGCACTGTGCACCAGTGTCAACCAAAGCCTCATATTTTTGTGGTTCTGATGTGCCAGGCCAACGAATCCACACAGTCCAAAAAACACGGTTTTCCCTAGCCTCCAACTGGCTGGAGGCAGGGCCTCTCTAAGCCTGGTTATCCTTCTTTCCCTGGGTGTACATCTTGGAGGTTCCTTCAAGGGGATAGAACATGTCGTCATCATCATCATCATCATATCTGGCAGATCGGCTGTGGGCAACTGGAGCGGCTTCCTTTCTGGTAGAACTTCCTTTCTGAGTCTTAGCCTCCTTTAGTTCACGTACTCGTTGTGCCAGAGCAGGAGTGGGTTTTCCATCCCACCTTCTCATGTTTTCCCCACAATCATATAGGAAAAACCACAGATCACGTCGTGAGGGGTACCGTCTCTCCTTGTCTGGGGGACGTCTACGTTTGGTAACAGGACCTCTGAACTGTACTGCTGAGATTTGGAGAAGGTCCTTTCTCAGTGTCTTGTGATTCTCTTCCATCTTATCTTCCATTTTCTGTAGACGTTCTTCCACAGCTGCAATTCGTGCATGTGTTGGGCCATGCACGGCATCTGCATACGCTCGGAGTTTCCTCGCCATATCAAGCACAGTCTCATTTCCCTCATCCCGCTTCATTATTGTTAGAGTCTTAGAATGTTCTTCTGGCCCAAGTCGTATAAGTCTTCGCCACATTATGGGTGTACATATTACCAAGTCTGGATTCCTAGGTGTATTTGGATCCTCTGAGAAAACAATCTCTGCCACGGCCATTTCTCTCAAGCGTTGGATCCCTTGTTCTATTGTCTTCCACTGAGTCTGCTGCATATAGAGATCGTCTGTACACAGATATCTGCGTGCCACAGCTCCCAAGACTCGTGACCAGAGACTCTTAGGGTGAGCCCCCTTTACCGTTTCCTGGTCAATAGCCGGTTCATGTGACAGGTGTCCTAAATGCCTCGCTTCAGTACCGTCTAGAATTGTAACATCGCCTGCGGCATCCCAAAGACGGACTAACCAACTAATTATAGATTCATCAGGTCGTCGAGTGTAATCCTTTCTTAGGCCACGAAGATCCTTCAGGGAAAAAGACTCAATAGTGTCTTCTGCTCTTGAGTCAGTTGCTGCCCCTGAGGGTCCTCCCCCGCCATCGCCATCATCATCATCATCATCCACTGGTCGATCAGTTTTGGTTTTGCGCTTCTGTCCCGCAGCAGCGACTGCCAGTGGCTTAGGCTCACTGTCTGTTTTAGCTACTGGCCTGGGCTCACTGGCTGGTCTAGCTGCAGCCTGAGCGACTGAGGTATCTACTGCAGCCTGAGTGACTGGGGTATTTACTGTAGCCTGAGTGACTGGGGTATCTACTGCAGACTGAGTGACCGGGGTGACTACTGCAGCCTGAGTGACTGGGGTATTTACTGCAGCCTGAGCAACTGAGGTATCTACTGCAGCCTGAGCAACTGAGGTATCTACTGCAGCCTGAGTGACTGGGGTATTTACTGCAGCCTGAGCAACTGAGGTATCTACTGCAGCCTGAGTGACTGGGGTATTTACTGCAGCCTGAGCAACTGAGGTATCTACTGCAGCCTGAGTGACTGGGGTATTTACTGCAGCCTGAGCAACTGAGGTATCTACTGCAGCCTGAGTGACTGGGGTATTTACTGCAGCCTGAGCAACTGAGGTATCTACTGCAGCCTGAGTGACTGGGGTATTTATTGCAGCCTGAGTGACTGGCGTATTTACTGCAGCCTGAGTGACTGGGGTAGCCACCGCAGCCCGAGTGGCTGGGGTGGCCACCGCAGCCTGAGTGACTGGGGCAGCCACCGCAGCCTGAGTGGCTGGGGTGACTACCGCAGCCTGAGTGACTGGGGTGGCCACCGCAGCCTGAGTGACTGGGGTAGCCACCGCAGCCTGAGTGACTGGGGTGGCTACTGATTCATCTTCCTGCCCCCCTGCCTCTATCTGCTGCCCTACAGTATCTAGCAGCGTGTGATAAGCATATGCCAGGGCCCAGCTTATTGCAATGATCCTTTCCTCCTTAGAACCATCATTACACTTCTCTTTCAGATATTTTGCCACCTCAGCTGGATTCTGTATTTGGTCACGTGGAAAGTCCCAAGCTATGGGTTCTGAGAATTCCTTCAAGATCTGGCCCATATCCTCCCATTCCCCACACCACTCAGGATTTTCCACAACTGGGCCCATTACTGGGTCGGGTGTCTCCTCAGTCCCTCTGGACATATCAGCCCTGATTCTTGAAAAGTTGTAAGCCGTATAGAGGAAACCCACCAGCTGAAATATCTGAAATATCAGAAGGGTGGTATCTTTGGCATCCAGGGAAAACTGAACATTCTCAAAAAATGATGTAAGAGACTGAAAGGAGAAGAAGGGAAGAAAAGGCTGGGAGGCCTCACCCCCCCCCTCCTCCAACAAACTGGGTGCCATTACTAACGAACCCCCAAAACATGCTACTGAAACTAGGACGCAGGGCAGGATGGAGAAACAACAAACCATACATATTTTGAACAATCCCCAGTACCTTTGCTACCTCTCTATAAATCATTATCACCATGCCCAGCAAAATAACAATTTTAATCCGTGCCCCTCTACTGTAAAAACTCCGTGCCAAGGACAATACTGGAGCTATCTGTGGATAGGAAAACAAACCTAGGGACCAGTAAGCGATAAACACCTCAAACAAGCCTAGGGACGAGAGAGACATGGCTACCCCCACGCAGAGAGACACTATGAACCCAGGCAACATGGCTACTGACTGCTTTATCCCAATACAGAGTCAGCACCACCAAAATGCAATCAGTACAAGCTTTTTCCACTTTCTCGAGCCACGCGTTGGGCGCCAAAATATTTGTCCTAGTTTAGGGCAAATGTTAGGAGGAGACCTCCAAGGGGGTCTCCTCTAGACAAGCCAATTTCAGCCACTCCTCCCCCAAACTGGTTCGGGAAAAGATTTCCTGAGAGAAAAAGTGGAAAAAACTATTTATTTAATAAGCAGAATATTCACAAGTTTGGGAACAAAAATTGAATGATATAAAAGAATGAAACCTCTCCTTTCTCTGAAGAGATGGTGGATCCAGAGAGTCCTCCTGTGGGTGCGGCTGTATCAGCCTCAGTCCCTCCAGAGGCTGGGGCCGATGGCCAGGCCCGGCTGCAGAGTCGGGGGGCCCCCGGGGGATTGTCCTGATGTCTTGGACCACAGAGATGCTGACCAGTCCCAGAAGAAATAAACCAGTAAAAGAAATAAAGTCTCTCTCTCTCTGCAAAAGCCGAGAGATTTCAGAGAGCACCCAGCTGCGAACTCCAAGAGCACACAGAGAGCTTATCTCTATTTTTCTGTCTCCGCTTCGAGCGCAGTCTCTGAAGGAATTTCCGGGGGAGTAAGGTGTAACTCCTGTAGACAAACTGTGTGCGTTTTCTCTCCCCCCTTCACCCTCTTCACTCTCTCTCTCTCTGGGCCTAACTTAAAGCTACAGAACTTAATACCTGGCATAAGCAGGACAGACGATTGGGGATACAAGCATCATACAGTCAACCCAGGACACTGGGGAAGGGGAGGGATCCCGCGCAAAATGGCTTTTGGCGCCAAAACGGGGGGTGGAAGGCACGCCGGCCGCGCGGCCGGCGCCCTTTTGTTTTTCACCGCGGCTATCTTCTCTTTTATAACTACGATAAGGGGGGGGCATAACGGGCGCAATCGGGTATTCGGGCATAGGTAAAACATCTAAGGGAAGGTCCGGTGCGGAGGAGCCCTCTCCCCACCGGCCAGGGAGCGTAGGAGATTGCGGGGGATCGAGGGCAAACAACACCCGACGCGAGTCTCGACGCTTCAGGGAAGGGGGGTGAGGAGAGTGGGGTGGTAGGGAAAGTGGGGTAGGAGGAACTGGGGTTTCAACTTTCCCCTTACTAAGTCCCCTCAAAGAATCGCAAATTAAAATCAAAACCGAATAAAAACGAGTAACGCTAACATCTCCCTCCCGAACCTTTTTAGTTACTAAATCCCCCACTTTGTCCCAAAAGCCCAGATCTCGAACTAAATCTAAAGAAACCGAGGGAAACTGAATAAAAACCCATCTAACGAATTCCCTTAAAAGAGGTTTCGAAAAACGCTTCCCCTCCGCAGTTAAAACTCCCTTAATTTGGGAGTAAAACCCCTTTTGCTGCCTGGAAAGCCGGGCACCCATAACAGCAGCAACTCCTAGCCGAGGTAAACAGGAAAGCTAACGCGGTGGGGTCAGGGGAAATTCTTAAACTCACTTTCCGGACGCTGCGCAGCGATTTTACTCCACGTGCCGGGTCCCGGATCCCTGGCACCTCTCCCGTCCCTGACCGCCGGTCACAGTCCTCTGGCTAGGGTGGTGTGGTGACCGAGGCTCTCTCCACACTCCGTCGGGAGAGAGGTTGCTCGATCTCCCCTCCCGAAAAGTCCACTAAAACGCGGAGCTCTTCAGGAAGGGCGGCCGACGCTGCAACGGCGCGCTTCTGGCGAAGGTCGCTCCGATGAGGCAAGTGGTCAAGCTGACCAAATGCCGCACGTTGGGCGCCAGCTGTGGCCGTCCGCCTGCCTCCTCGGTGGAGTGGAGGTGGCTACTAGCAAAGGCGGATGCGACTTGGGTCCTCGGGGGCCAGCCTCGTTCCCAATCGCCGAGCGACTCTTGCCCTTGCTCCCTGCTAGCTGCTCGGTAGGCGAACTCTCCCACACCTCAGGGGGTTCCTCCAACCCAGGAATGAAGAGACACAGACACGAGGTTCTGCACTCTGTGACACCGGGGATCGGAGGACCTCGATTCCCCTGGGACACGATCTTTTATTGTTCCCCTGGTGACCAATCACCGGGTAGCAGAGGGGAGGAACTGGGGAGGAGCAGGGGACAGGGAGCGAACCAGGGATAGAGGGGGGATGAGCGAGGGTTACAGACAGGGGAGTGATACAATGAACAACCCAGTAACTGAGAACTCTCTAGGAAACTGGGGGTGACTGACTGAGATGGGCAGGTGGTGCTCCCCAATGAGCCCTGGGGGTATTAGCCTGTCTCGAGCCCAGCCTCTTCTGGGCTAAACTATTGTTTGCTCTACCTCGGGGGAGCCCTCCTCCTCCCCCCAGGGCTTTCTCATTGGAAATTCTTCTTCTGGGGTAACCTGCACCACTGCCACATGGAAGTACTCTGACAGACAGGGTATTGCACTTGTGGGCAGGGAGAGGCTGCCCTGTTTGCAGGTACCTTTATGCATAGTCTGTACTGTTGCATGTTTTGTGGCAATTGGGTAAGAAATATGGAGCTGGGAGCAGTCTCCTGCTCAGGTTGAGAGGGACTAACTAAGCTTGAGACACAGTCTTGCCCCAACCTCTTCCCATTTAACTCAGCACCTGGTAAACTTGGCTCAGGACAAGTAGGCATTCCACAGTCTGTTGGAAAAGCTGAGTAGAACTGAATATGTTGCCTTGAGAGGTTTTGTTTGCCTAGTAAAAGTTGTAACTTAACTTAGAGATGTGCTAATCCAACATTTTAAAAAGCTCTGAGCATGTAAAAGTTGGGTTAGGTAATGCTGCTCACTGTGTCCCACAGCTCTGATTTAAGGCAGCCCAGTTTCAGGGTCAGGCCCAATGCGATAGGAGTTACAGTGCTTCTTTTACATTCATTAACCAAGGCTGGAGGGGAAGCTGACCATCCCCACTGGATCATTTTGGGGGATTATAATAAAATGGGAAGATGGACACGGCAGTGTATCTGTGTCATGTTTATTCTGCGTGCCTAAAAAGTAGACAACAGACATTTTAGCCATATACAAGGTTGAAGCGCATTGCATTTTGTGACTGCAGATGGCAGAATTTTTGCAGGACACAAGGAAGGGCAATGCCATGCTGTTTTCCCAGCTTGGTTATGACAGGAGTGTGGTGGCTGTGACTTGTCCTTGCCGGCTGTGCTGAGCCCACTTCGCCAGGCCAGGGAATGGTGCCTGCCTGCAAGGCTGGGTGCCGCCACAAGTGGGCGGCTGGAGGGAAACAACACCCCAAAGCAAGAGTGGAGCCCTGCCAAGGACTCGTGTAAGGGGAGCAGAGAGTGATTGATGGGCTGCAGTGCCTTTTAATGAAACATCCCTTTGAGTTCAGGATCTTAGAAGGCGTAATGGTATTCCACTTTGTTCTCACAGGTTTCTTAGGTTCAGATACTGTGTTTGTGCAGGTTCAGAAGCAGCACTTAGAGCACTTACTTACAGGCACTGCTGTGAGTTCTTGTGGGTCTGAACTTACAGCTTCTTGTTTTCCTCTCCTTTCTTCAGTGAAACAGCTCCAGATTGCCATTTCAGAGGTCTGAGACACACTTGCTGAATTTAAAACAAAAATCATTTCACCTAGAAATGTCAATTAGCCTCCAGTGACTGAAAGACAAATAGGTCTCAAATCTTCTGCAGAAGTGTATGTTCTAGGCAGAAGTTTCTGTCTTTAAATACTTCAGCCTCTTTGATGTGGAGTGTAAGGGAACCTTTAAAAAATTCACATCTAAAAATAAGAAGCATTTCACAAACACAGTTCTTTTTTCAACTTGCCATTTTTATCCTTGCCATTAAGAGACAAATTTAAGTTTTTTACAAGCAGGAATAGTGAGTACCATGAAGGTGCTGTCATATGGATGGGATGTATGCCTTAAGTCCTCTGATCATCAGTGTTTATGCATTAGCATTCAAGACTGCAAGAAGTGCTGTCAATTTTGGTTGCCTGTTACAAAGCTAGTACTAGTTTTGGTTATATGTTGTGCTGTATGGAGTTGAGTGCTGGTTTCCTAACCACCTAAAAAAGTAAGGAAAAATGTAAGATGTCTCCCAGTTCTTTGTTTGAACCTGGATTTTTCTCAAATTCGAGTCTATTTCTTCTGCAAATAGGGCTGTCCACCAACTTTTTTTATTCTGCATTTTAAAAAATAAATTATAAGAAGTGTTAGGTAGGGAAGACATGCAGTATTAAAATTCATGTGCTGAAACACAGGTGGATCTGCCAGAGCATTTTGGCAGCGCCAAAGAACCAGTGTGATTATCGAACCATCTCTGCTTCCATGGAAGATTACTGAGAACTCTGAAATACCTGTTGATGATGCACTTTCCTCCCCAAAAGCAGACCCATAAAAACTGTATTTTTCTTACAGAAGATCCATGGTGTAAGCAAAAGAAACTTCTCTCCCTAAATGAACTGGAACAAGAGCTGTTTCTGAGGTGGTAAACTGACTGGAGGTCGAAGTGTTGTCTTTTGTATGTTGTCAAGGAGAATGAAATGGAGAGGTGGGGGAAGGAGGGGTGGTCTGAAGAGTTTGTTCTGGTTTTTCTTAGGTTTTTTTCTTTTTTCCCTTTGTCTTAGATATATTAATAAAACTTCTTTGTACTTTATAAAGTTTGAGCCTGCTTTGCCTACTCCTAATCCTCATCTCACAACAAGCAATCAAGTAAATTTAGGTAAGTGTGCTGGCATTTAGCCACAAACCTGAATAGGCGAACTTAAACCACTACAGACTGAAAAAGCCTTGGTGAATGAGTGTTAGGGCCTTTTTTCCTTGAGATACCACAGTTCAGAGACCTGGTCTACATCTACCCTTGGAACTACTGCACACTTGTGTCCAGCCACAGGCACTCACCTGTTCCCTGCCTAAGTTCAGTTGATTCACTCACCTGTGGCCTGCAGCAGAAGGTTTGTTGGCTTGCACAGGCTGTCTGCATTTGAGGGTTTGATTGCCTTTGGGCAACACTTTCAGAAAGCCTTGGATTGCACCCCAAGCTGGGAGTGCTGTTTGTGGGGAGCAGTGCCAGGTGGAAGGGGCAGCACTCAGCCCTTGGGCTGTGTGAGACCTCTAGGAAGGTGGTTCCTCCCAGCAGTGTTGCAAATGGGGGCACCTGTGTTTCATTTGTCATAAAAGATGGCAAAGCTGGGGTGCAGCTGATGGCCTCCCTTGGTCACACTTTGAGTTCTCCAGGTGCCTCACTTCCCTAATTCAGCCTCTCCCAAGGGAAACCAGACCCCCCAGCAAGGTAAGCTGCTGTGGTGTATTTGCACCATACTGCACACCTCAGTGGTTGGGAGCCTGGTGTCTGATATTTATCACCTGTTGTCACGTTTGTCACCACCCTAAGTCTCTTGGGATTTCTCTTCCCTCTGTTCTGACTTTCCTCTCCCTGCTTTAAACACAGCTCTGCACTCACAGCTTCCTCCTACGCCAGTGGTCCCAGGCTGGTGTTCTGGCCCAGGAGGAACAAGTGATCTCTGACACATCTCTGGCTGTGGTAGTTTGAAAGCAAATCAGTGAGAGACTCAAAGTCAGAACTACAATTTATCAGAAAAATTAAAATAAATGCAATAGTACAAAAACACTGACAGAGTCAGAATACAACCTGACACCCTGTCGGTCAGGGTGTTGGTAGCAGTCCAATTAGATGGTGGCTGCAGTCCTCTGAGAGTGATAGATGTGGTTCTGTTGAAGCAGTGATCCTGTGGAAAGGTGTAGTTCTCTGAAGGTCCAGTGGTGGTGTAGAAGGGTCTGGTCTTCCTCTGGGAATCCAGTGGAAAAGCTGACTTGTGGTGTTTCAAAATCCAGATTATATCCAGATAGAGATGCTTGGTTCCTCACCCTGGGCAGAGCATCTCACAATGGGATGATGTAGTTTTATCAGTGGGACTCAATGGCCCATTAACTGCAGCCATCAGGGATGAGCAAAGCAAAGTGCCCCACCTGGCTCCAACAGCTGGCCCATTAGAAGACATGCCCTGGGGCCATCAGGGATGAGCCAGGAACACTGCCCCACTTGGCCCCAACATCCCATGAAGATGGTGATAAAATACATACCACTGTAACCTAAGACACTGGCACAGGCACCCCACTCTCTGCTCCGCTCTCCTTTGTTCCTCTCAAACATAAACACACTTAACTGGCCTCTTCTCCCTCCACCACCCCAGTCTTCAAAGTGATCAGACAGCAATATCCCTCCTGCAGCATGTGCCAGCACGATCCCTGCTTGCAGGAAAGCTTCAGTGAAGCAGCAGGCCCTGCCTGTACCTGGCATTTGCTTTGCTCTCTTGAGCCCTGTCCTGGCCTGAATGGTTTTGATCACCAGCACTTCTGGTTTTCTGTCTGGAAAGGTGGCATTGGGAGGTGTACAGTGGAAAAGCAGGAGCTCTGCAGTCCCCAGCCAGGGAGATACTGGGTACAGGAAGGAGAGGATGATAGCTTCCTGGCACTCACAAACACCAATAATTATGTGGTTTCTCTGGAGTTTTTGTTTGCAATATGTAGCAGGAGGGTGGGGTCATGCTGAGCAATGTGTGAGGTGGGAGAGCAGAGGGTACAGAAATGCCTCTGGTCTCCCATGGCAGATGTGCAGCTTGGTCTCCTTAGGCAACCAACCATCCCCAGCCTGAGCTGCTGCTGCTGCTGGCTTTTGTAGTGCTGAGCACAGCCCCATCTTGCTGCACCCTTGTTCCCAAACCCCAGGAGATTGCTTTGGGTCATGCTGTGTATATAAATTCAGAAACCAAAATAATCACTAATCTTAATTGCAGAGATTATGACCAGAAAAGGGAATCATCTGCCAGCACTTAATTTAACATTTACTAGCTTAGCAAAAGACACGCAGGGGCTGTGCTGCCCTCACATGCTGAGGTGTTTGAGTCAGCATTGTATTGGAGTCTATTCCAAGAAATCACCTTGTTGCCTTTTCCCCCAGCCTGGAAAAGAAACTCGAGATCATTTTAGCAAGGAGGTAATATAAAAGGGGATCTTTATTTTTAAGGTCTTCAGGAGCAGTTATGGAAAGGTGTCCATAAAAGCCCACCCCCTCCAGGGGTGAGTACATATTTATAGCTTTTAGGAAATTAGCATAATTGATTAAAAGCACCAATAAGGAGAACAAGTGGTGATTCAATTCCCCCCAGGTCCAGCCCCTTCTCTGGAGCCCCCCTCTCAGCACCGGCTGTACTTTGTTTATGAAAATGTACCTCAGAGTTGTTCTCAGCCTTGGTTCCCAGGAAGAACCGAGATAGGACAGGGCCTTGTACCCCCCTGGGGCTTGGAGCTCTGGAATTTGTTTTGTCTTTCTGCTTAGGGAAAGGCCATGGAAAAGTACTGGAAAAACTAGCTATTAATACAGTAGGCTACAGAGCTACAAATATATGTGCAAAGAGTACAGAGAACATATAAAAGAAAAAAGGCAGAAACCAAACGGCATCATTCCCCCCTTTTTTAGAGACTAACAAGACTCCATCTTGTCTAGTCTCTACTGTGCATTTAACCATACCTCTGGTTTATACAACTGGCTATCCCACTAGTTGTTATACAGATGCCAATTATAACTACAGCTACTATGAACATTTCTTTTATCTAGGTTCAGTTTGGTAACCATGAAGTGAGTGTACTGAAGATATTCAAGGTTCAGTAGGCTTTTTTGAGAGTTACTTGGTGTAGAATTTGAGTTTGCTTTCAAATTTCAACCAAATTTCTAAAAAAATTTTTCACTCGGATGTGCATAAGAACAACAACCAGTATTAATGATTTTGTGGCTAGTAGGAAATTAAGAGCGATTTTGTTTTGTCAACAGCCCTTAATATGATTAAACATTACATTTGGAATCACAGCCCCATGGGCACAGGCCCAATCTTTATCTTGGGGCAAAACTTACCAGGCCAGATTCTCATATCCAATACCACTTTGACAAGTTGTCCTTATGAAGAGTTTTTGGATACATTTTGGACTAGAGCTACATGCAAATTTTAGGACCAAATTTGAATCATGGTTACCAACTGTACAGATAAGAGGTACAAAAGAACAGTTTAAATCATATCATCCCAATTTGTATCAGTCTCTGTTTTCTGGTTGTCTATGGAGCAGACGTCTTCTTAACTCTGGAGCAGTGAATTCAAGGCTCTCTGCCAGCAGCTTTGGATTTGGTGAGAGTAGTCAGGACTTGGAATGACCCTTTCTACTCAGCTCGTAAGGTTACTGTCTCTCCATTCAACATAGACTCAGTCTCCAGGCTTGAATAGTTGCTAGTTTTCCTTCCTTCCTTCTTTCCTTCCAGATGACTTTGCTCAGTTCTAGATCTTTCATTGATATAATCAGTTCAGCTTTTTGTGATGGTACATTTGATGGCAACACTTTTCTCATGGTTACCTGGTTCGTGGTTGTCACTGCATAACCTGTCTTTTGTTTGCCATCTCGCATGAAGCTGCTCTCAGCTGCATACAGCTCCTAGTCTGGCATATCCTTCAGATCTGCTCTGCTGGAATAGGCTTCTTCCATGGTCTGCAAACAGTCAAACTTAGATACATTATCAGTTAGTGCTGGGAACAGAGACATACTAGGATTGACAGCAAATGTTTTCAGAATAACATTATCTAGTTTCAGTAGCATGGCATAGGGTCCATGTCCTCCATGTTCACAGAACAAACTTACAGTGGGTTGCATGCAACTGTTGGATGTATCAATTCTTGGCTGCTGGTTGGATGCAGCAATTTTCAGTTGCTGACTGCCCTAGTTCTCCAGTTTCAGGATTATTTTACATAATAGTAAAGAGTCCTTGGTCTTTTTTTACTCACAAGGATACAGGAGAAGGTCTTTTACAAATTTAACTCAGTAAACCATTCTAAGATATTTGTTAACACAGGACTTTGCTTACTTATAGCATGCTTTAAGGGAGCCTAAAAACGGCTTCTTGTTCTTTGGGCTCGGTGTTCCCCTTTTGAGTGCCTACCAGAGCAGACAAAGAGCGCTCACTGCCCTCGCACGGCCGGGGACAGGCGCGGCATGCAGGCATCCCCGCCCAGGGGCACTCCCGGCTCGCCCGTGCTCGGCCCGTGCTGCTGCTCACAGTGGCTCTCGGGCGTCTTTAAAATAAAACTCATTACTGTGGAAAGTGCGATAGGGCCATTCCTTCCCGTAGATCTCACACTCCCGGCCCGCTCCGGGCCGGTGCGGGCGGGGCCAAGGGGCAGCGAGTGAGCCGGGCCGTGGCTGCGCAGCGGCGGCCCCCCCTCCGCCAGAGCATGGCTGAAGCAGCGCAGCGGCGGCCCCGGTCCCGGTTCGCTTCCTGGGACCGCTCCCCCGCGCATCCCCCGGCCGTCACCAGGGCAATGGCAGGAATCACCTCCGCCCCTCTCAGAGCGGCTGGTGCCCCGCTTCTCTCATGGGGGAGTGACCGCCCTGCTCGCGGAGCCGTCCCGGGAGTCCGGGAGTCCCCCTTGCCTTAAAATCTTGGAAAAAAACTTTTTACAGATGGAACATAGAAAGTGGGGGCTTCTCCCCCTTCCCTTACAATGGTGCGAACCGAGCTTTCTCGGCCGCTCCACAAAACTTGCTGGAAGCGAGGATCTCTCCCTGCCTCCCACTAAGGAGCAGGCTGGACACCCAGCCTCTCCACAACCTGTAGGAAGTGGGAATCTCTCCCCAGCCTCCCACCAAGGAGCAGGCTGGACACCCAGCCGCTCCACAAACCTGTAGGAAGCGGGGCCCATCCCCCACCTCCTACCAAGAAGCAGACCAGGCCTCCCCCGGCCGCTCCATGCCCAGATGTCTCCAGGCCAGCTTTCAATTCAAAACCTGCGTGTGCTAAACATGAAATAAACTTTCGCACTGTGATTTGCTTTTCTCCACCAGTGAACAATCTCAGCCGAGATCACACACCCGCCTCCTCCCCACCAGCCGATCTCTGGGGCAGGTTGGAAAATCGGCAACAGGAAAAACTTGGAGAAATGATTTCAAAAGCAAATTTTCTCACCACCACGCCAGGTTGTCCTGGGATCGCTAACAATTACTGACTTTAAACAGATACACAATACATAAACAATACACACACATACAAACTACACACTACACAACAAAAAGAACCACCTTTATACTACCTCCTGTGGGATCTTGGAACCATGGTGTCTCGACCTCAGGCCCGTGGCAGGGAATTCTTTAGATTGCTGTCAGAAAGGAATTCCTTGCAGGATGTTTTCGGTCCAGAGGAAGGGTACCAGGTTCTCGTGTCCCTTCTGGGTGTGCCAAATAACTGTTGCCTTTTCCCCCAGCCTGGAAAAGAAACTCGAGATCATTTTAGCAAGGAGGTAATATAAAAGGGGATCTTTATTTTGAAGGTCTTCAGGAGCAGTTATGGAAAGGTGTCCATAAAAGCCCACCCCCTCCAGGGGTGAGTACATATTTATAGCTTTTAGGAAATTAGCATAATTGATTAAAAGCACCAATAAGGAGAACAAGTGGTGATTCAATTCCCCCCCAGGTCCAGCCCCTTCTCTGGAGCCCCCCTCTCAGCACCGGCTGTACTTTGTTTATGAAAATGTACCTCAGAGTTGTTCTCAGCCTTGGTTCCCAGGAAGAACCAAGATAGGACAGGGCCTTGCACCCCCTGGGGCTTGGAGCTCTGGAATTTGTTTTGTCTTTCTGCTTAGGGAAAGACCATGGAAAAGTACTGGAAAAACTAGCTATTAATACAGTAGGCTACAGAGCTACAAATATATGTGCAAAGAGTACAGAGAACATATAAAAGAAAAAAGGCAGAAACCAAACGGCATCAACCTGGTTACCCAGCTCTTAGCTCTTAAAAACTGTAAGCTGTTTGTGCTTTTAATCTTAAAAAAAAAAAAAACCCAGTTGTTTTATTTTTGACTAACGCTTGTTATTGTGGTGCTTTAAATTGGTAAATTGGTGTCATTCACAGGCAAGTTACCAACCTTTAAAATCATAGGTAGGCTGATGAGTTCCTCTACTGTTTCCCTGCTAAATGTTTAACCACTTCTTGGATGAGGACTAAAAGGTATCATTGTAAGTTATTCTTTCCCTCAAAGGTATTTATACTGTAGCTGTTGCTAAAGGGATTTTCTCCCCCTTTCCTAGGTGTGTTTTTGTCAGGCAGACACACAAAGGACCATGACAAGCACTTTCTCCTCCACTTTGAGTATTTTGAGTATCTGTGTATTTTGAGTCTAGCCCAGAAAGGACTTTTTCCATCTTCCTGACACAAGTTGTGCGTGTCTGCAGGGCTGGAGCCCTTTCATGGTGGAAGAACTGAGCCCTGCAGAGGAGGAGAAAACTCTCCATCCAGGGAGCCCTCTTTGCCCAGGCAAGACATGGGGCTGTGCTGGCAGGAGGGTGCCTGTGGGTGCAGGCAGTACTGGGTGCTCTCCTACCCCAGCAGCCCCAGTGGACACCTCCATAGCACAGAATCCTTCCCCTCAGGGATCTCAGGGGGACTGCAGTGCCCATGGAGCAGCTGTCAGGCCCCAGAGGGGCGAGCAGGGAAGGAGAACCCTGCTCACAGGTGTGGTGTGCCAGGAGCTAAGCACTGCTCCTGTCCCCCACCTCAGTTCCAGGGCTGTGGGGTGACCTGGGCAAGACCTTCACAAGTCCCGTTAGGATAGTTCAGGGGACGTGCAGGCTGCTGGCTGCTCTTCCTGCCAGACCCCACGAGCTCTTCCATTAATGGGCAGTGGATGAGGCAGAAGTTTTATCTTGATAGAGAAACATAAAGCCTTGCTTGTGCCAATATTCCTTTCCTTGTTTCTCGGGCAGAAGTTCCGACAATTTGATGATTATCAATAGCAGCCAAGAGCACCATTGCTGTCTCCTTTCCCCCTGCTTCTCTGGCAGAAAGTGAATCCTCAGTCATAGACTGGTCCTGGAAAGAAACATTCAGCTTAAGGCTCAGACATTCAAGTCTATCATGGACTTTTCCAGCCTGTACCAAGTCACTTCATCTTCCTATGTCTTGGTGTCCTATTTGCAAATGGGAATAAAAATCGCTTCCTTTAATCTCACTTTTTATTGGTCTTTCCTATTTAAATATGAGTCTGTGATTCAGGGACCAGATCCTTCTGTACCTACGAGTGCTGCTGATCATAGTGGTACCTCTCTGTGGAGCATGGCCTGAGCTGTGCCATGCTCAGTGCATGCTGTCTTCTCCTGAGGCTTCAGTGCTGCTGGAGGGATGGGTTCATTCCTGTCACAGTCTAAACAGCAAGTAGGAGAGAGTGTAAGCTGTTCAGAGTTTCAAGTAGTCACGGCAAAATTTAGAATAACCTTTTCATAGTCTTCTGGCTAAAACACAGCCTCTGAGCCAGACCCTCATCTTGAGTTCAGTGTTAGTGAGTGCCTAAATTCCTCTGTGCCAGTGTGAAGGGCCGAACATGCCACCTTGCTTTTGCATCTTTGTGTGCTAAGGGACAGAAGCTGAGAGAGCATCAAGTTGCTCTCTCAGGGTGGACTAAGGAAAGGGACAGTGTTAGACTGATGCTTTCAGACAGGAAACATTCAGCAATGCATGTCAGCACATGGGCTTTCATTTCACTTTACCCCACACTGAACAGTCCTACTTGAAGAACTTCAAAAATCTGAAGATCAAACCAAAATACTGTACATCAGGGAAGAAAACATTTAAGGGAGGCCTTTGGTACCAAATAAAACCCTTATGGATCAACCAGAAATTTTGTTCTTCAGCTACTCATGTTTGCCATGGAAACAAGCCATTAGTGTTGTGCCATAATAAGTACAGTCCCGAGCCCCCAGCCCTGAGTCAGTGCCAGAGTCCATCTCCCCAGCACACAGGGCCCCTCATGACAGTGTCCCCTCAGCTCTGCCTTTGTCACCTGCATCCACCATTCTCCCCAGAACCATGGCACCACCAGGGATGAAAGGCTGGATTCAGTTTGGTTTGTGTTCAACCCACCTTTCACAGCGCCTGATGGACCCATCTCTCCTCCTCCCCATCTTTGGTGACTCAGCCAAAGAATTTTAATCTCTGTGGTCTGTCTGTAGTTGTAAAATATAATTCCAATGGAGTTGGGCTCTTTTATCCTGAAGCCAGCTGGGAGCTCTCCACACCTGACCAGCACTGGGCATGGGGGTCTGTCCATGTAAACATTGAGCCTATCCCAGGCACTTCAGATCAAATCACAGGGCCTTTCCCTTCCTTCAAAGACATCTGAAGCCTAAAGGAAATAGATCAAACATGTAAAATTGAACTTAGATTAATTATACATTTGCAACCAGAGGGGGAAGGAAAAAAAAAAAAAGCCATTAAGGTTTGTCTGCATTAACTATGCCTGTGGGGGTGTTTCTTTGTGTTTGCATGTGATGATATTCTGTGAGATACCAGGTCTGGTTCCACCAGATCTCTGGAAAAGCCTTAGAGTCTTCAGGAGACTCTGCAAATGTGTTTCAGCAGGAGGCAGACAAGGAGAAGGGAAGTGTCGGCACCACCTCCTCAGAGCACTGGAGGAGCCTTTGTTGAGTGGCTGGAGGCTACTTCTCAGCTCCCCGATTTCAAACAAGTATAATTATCAGTTGGATAGGGTTCAGGACACTGAGGGAGCTGCCAGGTCTTTCATGAGGAGGTAAGTTTGTCCCACTGAATCTAGGATAAAAAAAATCAGGAAAGAGGGATATAATTTAACCATGTAAGTGTTGTCTTACATCCATATTGTACCAGATGTAATATACTTCTAGTTCTATCTTTTAGCCTGGTTTATACACTCTTTCCCTTTGGAGCATTTGTGTTGTAATATTTTTATATAAAACCTGGCTGAAATGAAGAGGCACTGGAAATTTCTCTATAAAACCTATTCTCCAAAGAGCTTCGTCCCAATGAGTCTCATTAAAAATTAGCATGTGATCTTCTAGCAATCTCAACAACTCTTCGAACCTTTTGAAAATTTTTTACTCTGCCCTACAATTGCCTTTTCTTAAACCTCTCCAAGTAAATTTTAAGTAAGTCTAATAAATTTCTATTCACATATTTCATGGTAAGAAAACCTTAAGCCTTCAGATCTGCCAAGTCACTTTCCTAATTGTTGCAGTGAAGTTACTGTCAGTATTTGAGCATACACTTGTGAACTTTGTTCTCAGTATTAAAAGTTAGGGCTAGCTGAAAAAAGGAAATGCTTGCAGAAAAAAAAATAAACCCAAAACTTGTTGCTGTTGTAAACCACTGTTATAAAGACCAAAGAGCTCCGGAAGGTCCCAAGGGGGAGGGGGGGCCCTGGTGGAGGGCTCCCGAGACCAGGGGATTTCCCCCTGGGATGGAGGAAACAGTGGTTTAGCCCGGGGTCTGGCGGGATTGCCTAGATCTCCCTGATAAGCTATTACTTATGTCAATAATTCCCCGTGTTCCAGAAAGTTCCCCTTTGTTCAGTTGTTGATTTGTTCTTCTCCCCTCCATTGGACTGTTTACCCTGGACCCTCCCTAACTCTGCCCCTGAACCCTCAGATGCTTTGTTGTTATTCCCCCTTATAAGTTCGTGTCAGGGGATGCTCAGGGCCTCGTGGTCCCTGGGCTTCCTCTGTGCAAGGCTCCGCAATAAACCTGCACAGAATTCCCAAACCAGAGGTCCCTCTCTTCTCTTCTTCAGCTGTTAGCTGCGCCTGTTCCTGCTCCTAGCGTGACACCTGCTAGGCGAGCAGCCCACTGGCAGGCTCATACTTGAAGCCTCCGGAGAGTCTCACCCTCAAGAGAGTCAGGGGCACTCGGGATCATCGCTAGCTCGCGGCTGCCCGAATCCGGACGGGCATCCAGCATCTAACCAATAAAAACTGCCTCTGTTTTGTGGACATGGCTCAATATAAATATATTTTTTACATTATTTCCAAGTCTATTCTTCCAAACTGAAAATGGCTTCATTTACAGATTGACTGAATAAAATTTTTCTTATCTGTAAAACTTAACTTCAGGTATAAAATAAAATACATCATCCTGATGATTCCTGGACATAGGTTGCTGCTGCCGTTGTCACACGAGTCACAGGTTATACCAGATGACACCTGCCCCATGCTCCAGGCCCCTGTTCTCCAGACCCTGGCGCCTGCTGTCGTAGGTGCTCTGTGCCCACACCTGCATGCCAGGCTTCATTGCTACACTCTTACTTTATCTCTTGCATTTAAGAACAGTGTGGGAAACTCACCAGTGGCTTTCTCAGAGGTGCTCTTCTTACCCCGTGCTTCAGCCATGGAAAGTCTGGCCAGAAGCCCCACTAGACTTTGTTCTTGGGAAAAAAATTAATCCTGAGACTGTGAATGTGCTCCTTAAGACAGTGACCTCAGTGAAATTCCAGTAAAGTTTGCAGAAAATAACTAATGCTAAAAGGGTTTTGACAAAGGTAAATTTAAAAATGTTTAAGTGCAACATGTTTTTCAATCCCAGAGCCAACTAATTTCATTCACCTCTGAAGGCACTGACCACTCGTACTACAGAGTAATTCAGCTGTTTCGTGGTGGTGGCATTGCTGCTGTTTTGTCCTTTCAAAGCAAGCTCCCCCAACACATGTAGCTCCAACTCAGCGCCCTCATGAAACTTGCTTTTAGTAAAAATTGAACCAGCTGGTAACTGAATGAGCTTCTCAGACAGGATAATATAAACATCATTTAATAACCTTATGCTCTATGGGCTTGTTAATGTAAATGGAAATTTTAAAGCTTTCATAGTTGTAGTGGTTTCCAGTTCGCCTATTCAGGTTTGTGGCTAAACGCCAGCACACTTACCCAAATTTACTTGATTGTTTGTTGTGAGATGAGGATTAGGAGTAGGCAAAGCAGGTTCAAACTTTATAAAGTACAAAGAAACTTTATTAATATACCTAAGACAAAGGGAAAGAGGAGAAAAAAAAAACCAAGAAAAACCAGAACAAACTCCTCAGACCACCCCTCCTTCCCCCACCTCTCCATTTCATTCTCCCTGACAACATACAAAAGACAACACTTCAACCTCCAGTCAGTTTACCACCTCAGAAATAGCTCTTGTTCCAGTTCATTTAGGGAGAGAAGTTTCTTTTGCTTACACCATGGATTTTCTGTAAGAAAAATACAGTTTTTATGGGTCTTCTGCCTCACCATCAGCCGCCACCCGGAAGAAAGACCAGCTTAATGGTGGATCCCTCCCATACCAGTAGCCTTCCCACAGCCACTATGGTGGGTCATGAACAGTCCACGGGGTACCTGTTTTAAGGATGCACAGTTCAATTGCAGCAACAAAGAAAATCCCTTCTTCTGTGCTGAGCAACACAGGTTCTCCTGACAACATAAGTTTTCTGGCATTCCCCCAGGACCAGGGCTCTGGGTCACAGCCTCTCCTCTCTCTTGCTTCAAGTTTCTCATCAGGCTGTACTTTTTCAACACCTACTTGTCTTTACCCAGGTATTTCAGTTCATTGGCTGCAATTAGAACCTCACATCCCCCTTTTGGACTATAGCTTCATATATTACAGGGAATTTATTAGCTCAGTCCCCAACCATGGTTCTCCAAAAGAGTTTTCAGCTTCACTCTTGAAGCACTTCTCATGCTCCTCCTTCTAGGTATCAGTTCTGCTTTCCTCCCTGACTGCAAAGTCTCTATGCTGCATTTATGTAGATGTCCTCACTCGTTCCTCTCTCTGCAGGGAAGGATGGGTGTCTGTAAGTTTAGTCCAGGCATGGAGAGAGTTAATCTCTCTCTCTCTCTCTGGCAGTGTGATGATCACGTGGTCTCTGCCGGGCTGTTTGAAAAGGTCTGAGCTGGATGGCAGAAGCTCTCAGAGTCTCTGTGCCTGGCTCTGCGGAGCTGGCTCGGCCTGGTGGGGCCATCTGGGCCCAGGGTGACAGGGCAGGGCCTGGCCCGAGCTGGATGGAGTCCGGCCCGCTCCTTGCCTGGCCCGGAGCAGGGGCCTGGCCCTGTCTCATGTAGCTGACACACCGGCTGAGCTGTAGCTGCTGAAAATTCCAGCCGTTTCCTCCCCCAGTCCCGGCTGCAGTGGCACGGCTGCCATAAACCCCCCTTTCCCCCCCCCCCCCCCCTCCTTTGGAAGGAGTGGGGGGGCTGGGGCCTTACCAGCGAGAGAAGCAGGAGATGCTCCTCTCTACACAGCAGCAGATCAAAAGAGGAAGAGGCTTAGAGGGTCTCTGCTTATATATGGTTTTTTTCCCTGAAGGCGGATCAACTTTTTAATTGGTTCACCTACATATCAATCCTTAAAGCTACCTGATTATTGGCTCTCTCTCCCAGGAAGGAAGTTATATCCCTTCCTGCAGCATAGATCACTTCCTAGATTTTGACCCCTCCTGCCTAACCCAGGACATTAGTGCTGCAAAATGCAAAGCTATGGAGCACTCTGCACATAAACAGAGGCAAATCCCTTGCATTTGTACTGCTTGTCATGCTGACAGCTTTGATCTGTCCTAACAGAGCCCTTGGGATCTGCACCACTGCTTGCAATGGGGCATTGCCCCTGTGAACCAGGGCTGCAGCATTACCCAGGTGTGTTGAGAGAAAAGTGCTGGGGTTGGGGGACTGAGGGAGGCAAGAGTGGAACAGGGCAGGGCTTTTCATGGCTTTTTGCCTGGCTTCAGCAGTGGTCTGCATCACTCAGCAGTGGAATGCTCACAGCAAGGAGGATGCCAGTGGCACTGTTGTCATGACTGCCTGGCAGAGAGATTTATCTGTCCCTGCCACCCTCACTGTAACTGTAATATAAGGGAATGGAATGGAATGGGCAAATCTATTAAGTTGGGGTGGGAGGGGGAGGGCAATTTGGGGTTTTTTTTCCCAGGAATTAATCCTCCCCAAGATGTCATATCTAATTTGTTCCTGTTTCCCTTGTTTCAGCCATGCAGCTGATACGGTATCAACCAGTGTGCTGCACCTCAAAACCACTTTCTTGTCTCCCTCCCCTCTTCCATGCTTCTTCCTTTTCCCATGCACAAACACCACAACACACACTCCTGTGTTTGTACCTCTGGGTTATTTCATTTATGCATCACACAGTTTATTATCAGTTTCATTGGTGAAGTCCCAGTGTGCTTTAACGCCTCTGAGTGTGGGGATGCACACATCACCTCTGCATGAGTGATCCCTTGGGATAAGCTGTCTGCAGCTGAGCCTGGAACTTCTTCAGTGCTTTTTACATTTAAAAAGCTACATCAAGAGAGCAGCCTAGCATAGCAAAATGCTGCAGTAAAGCGCATACATGAAAAGATGCGAAAATTCCATTTATTTGTAACTACTTGTTCTCTTTGTGATCTCAGTGCAGGTGGAAGAGATTGGTTAGGATTCAGTGCTGACATCTTATAGCCCTGGAGCACAAAAATCTGCTATGTATGCCCAGAACCACACCACATCAAAACAAAATCATGGGAACAAGCAAGCTGCTTTGTGAGCAGCACAGGAAATGCAGCTTGGCTTGACTTTGTGCTTTATAAACTCCAAGGCTTCACTGCCCACTACTTTCCCCACATTTTCACTTCTTCAGCCTTCCACAGACTATTTGTGTAGCCTTCCCCTCCCCCAAAAAAAAAATCCTACAAAATACTTATTTTTTCTAACTAGCCCCAGTAGAACAGGCAAAAGGCAGCACAAAGCACATGTGCCTGCTCACAGCTGGCTGGTGCCCGTGGGCCAGCTGACCATCATGTGGGTCAGTGTTAGCTTTCCTCTCTGTAAGGACTCTAAATTGGCATATTTTTCTACTCTGGTGCCACCAGTGCTCATGGACTGTGAAGGAATTTTGTGTCTTTGAGACCTACCTCTATCTCCAGCTGTATCAGGCATGAGCCGCAGGATCTCCAAAATTTTCAAGGGAGTCTTCCCTCCTCTAATTTGTTCTCTCAGCAAGGGCAACTTTTCCACTGCTCTGTTAGTGGATATAGTCACAATAAGGTAGAAAAGAATTGTGTAAGAATCATGCGAGAAATATATGGGTGAGCATTCATAGTGGATTTTTACTTACAAGCACACTTTCAGGTTGGTGGAGAATGGTGCTCCTCTTGTGTTTTCAGAGCTTCCAGATGTGTAGCAGGACAGCCTCACAGAAGATCTGGATGCAGCTGCAGTCTTGCTATTTTGCTGCTCCCCATTTGCCTAGGACAAATTTATTTCTACTCTGTAGCCATCTCTCTATATTCTGAGGGTTAGTGAGAACAACCTGCTGAAGTTATATTTGCTTAGACTCTTATTTTGGATTTTTTACTAAGACCTTGCTCAGTTATTACACTTACCTCAGCTTACTTCAGCAGGGCTCTCCTGTTGGTACCTCTTCAGAGTCTCTTTTCAAAACGTTTTGGATCTTGTTTTGCCTCCTGCCTAAGTATGCTGGAGGTAAATGTTTTCAAAGATATTTTGTGTGTGTGTGTGTGTGTGTGTGTGTGTGTGTGGACATTCCCTGCTCATTTATTCCAGTGAGATAAATTGGCCCTGATTGCTTTACTGCCTGAACATGACTTTTCTGTAGTGCCTTCTGGGTTTTTTTGGCCACATTATTGACACTGGGTAATATAACATGAAAGGATTGTGGATGGGCTTTTACAAAGAAGTCAGCTAAATAGCTATTAGAGGATTAAAAGCAATACCATGGCCAGGATAACACATCTATAAAATGCTGATTATATCAAGAAGCAAATGGATTTGTAATTTAATGGCAGCAGAAGGAAGACTTCAGATGTCTGTCTTTTCCAGATTTGATAGAAAAATTAAAATGTCTGCTTTTGGTGTGCAAGAGTTGGATAAAGCTGTAGTATGGTTGCCTACAGATAGCAGCATTCACCTTTCTTATAATTGTCCCACGTGGAGAGAATTCTTCTGGTCAACATTTTTATTAAAACTTCATTTTCATGGTGACAAGATGTATCATTGTCTGCTTTAAAAGTCTGATAATGATACACTTTAGAAGCTTTGGAAAAAAAACCTTTGTCTAGACAGAAATAGCTTAATAAAGCTCTTGAAATGTGGCGTTCACATTAAACCTTTGCTGATGCCTGGACAGAAGCACCAATCCATATTTAGGAAAACTTGTTTTCTACTTCCTAGTGCTAAAATTGTGCAAGAGGTTTGTGTAACAACAGGAACTATGAGAAATAAAAATGTACAACTTTCCTCAGGAGAGTGGTTCAATCTGTGACAGATTTTTCCCATAGAAAGAATTTCCTTTTCATCCAGAAATTAATTTTTATAAAATTAAATTAAAATACATGTGGCATTCTGGCTTTTGCATCTTCAGCATTGAAGTTGGGTTGGGAGGTATTTTAAGGACATCCCCAGAGCTGTTAAAGATGTATAGTCTAAAAAAAAGTAGCTAGACACCCTAAAGCAGTGATGGTCAAGCACAGGCCCAGGGTGGGATATTTTCCATACTCCATATGATGGGAACATTGAGGAACATTCCACATGAGAGAAGAAAAGGGGCAGAGTCACAGCCTAGTCCCCTTCTCCAGCCACACAACATCTCTCTAAGGTTTGGGAATCAAGGACTGAGGCTTCTGGATATACATCTCTCTAGGGGTCAGACCTCTGTGATAACAATCTGACCTAAAAAACTGAATTGTGGCATTATCTGATGTGTCCTGCCCAGGAAGTAATGGTCATTCTGGCAATTTTTATTTTTAGTGGTTTGGTTAGATTTGGCTATTTATTGTCATTATATGTGTATTAACTGCTTTTCATCTTCAGAGTGCTTTCCAAAGAAGTATGTTTCACAGAATTTGCCTCTGGTACTCTGAGGGAGTGTATGTTTTTTATAGATAACAAAGATTTAATCTCTGCTTTGAGGGAGAAATGCAGTTCAGGCTTACAGAATTACCAGCAGCAATACCACATTTCCAGAAATCTCAAAACTGAGTCAAAGAGAGAGACAGGTTAAATTCCTTGCCAGAGAAACACAAAGGAAAGAAGAAAAGCCAAGAAACAATGGAACCCAATCAGACATTTGGACCTCTACCTTGCTGTCCTCTTCTTTCTTGGGTAAGAAATATAAACACTGCACAGCCAGAAATGAGTGCATTGGCTCTGGGTCTGACCTGTCCAGGTAACTAAACCTTTATTTTGAGTCTGACAAACAGCCTCTGCAAAAGTAACAGCCCTTAGAAAAGCAAAACAGACATTAGAAAATGGAGCTGGCTCCCATGTAAAGGGTAAAGAAAACCTGTGACTGCCATGGACACAGGAGCCAAAAGTGTACAAATGTTGAGAACAGTCTTCTAGAAAGCAGCAGAGTATTTTTATACCAAATAATTTTTATTAGATGTCCAAAACACAAACCTGCTCCTTATCTAAATTTTAAAATCTAGATTAAAAATTTAATTATATAGGGGGCAGTACATATTTACTTTCTATTTTCTTTATTTTTTTTCCTGAAAATTTATTACTCCTGCAACCAGAGCTGTCCTGTTTGTTATCAATTAAAAGCAAAAAAGACACAGCCAGGATTAATCACTTTTTTATTTAAAGGAAATTTATGGACACATTTTGAGGTATTTGATCAGTATTTGTTCTTATTTATACATGAGTATTATTTCAGGTGTTCAGTCAGCATGACATGAAGGAAAGACAAGAAGATACAAAACTATTTCATCAACACAAGGCCAAAAAAGCAAAAGTTTGAAAGGTGTGTGGAAAATGGATGGGTAAGAAGTTTACCTCATGTTCAGAATGGGATTTAAGTCTTGGAGAAAGGCAGATTTTAAAACAAATTGGAGAGAAATTCTCATTTTAAGTAGATGCAATCCAAATTAAAGGTATTCCGTAGATTTTGTGGTATTAATTTTGAAAGCTGTGTCCTTTGAAAAAGTAATACAATATTCTAAACAAAAGGAGAAATACCTACATTTTCTTGCAGGTGTAAACTGATATATTCAACATTTCCCTTTTTGTACATACCAGTGTCTAACCACTACAGGTTATATTTCTAAGCATATCATTTCTGACCTGCCAAAGACACAATCAAGACTATTTTGTCCATGAACTCAGATTCCAGAAAAGTAGGAAAAAGGCTTTCATTTTTTCAGTATATTGAGTGAAGCTTTGCTTTTGAAGGTGAAGTTTTATAGAACTCTGCTTCCCTCTTCCTAGCATTGACTGGAATGAGAGTGTCTGGTTTTATTTTCCTGAAAATTATCCTTAGAATAATCACCAAATAGCCAGTGTCCAGTGTATGAGCTGTTTCTTTCACTTTACAAGATGCTTTAAAAGAAGTTAATTTCCAAATATAGTCTTGTTTTTATTTGAAAAAAATTGTTGTTTCATAAATAGAAGTATTTCTGTGAGTTTTCTGAAATATTTAGGGAAAGACAATTTATCTAAATCTTACCTTCCCCAGTCCAAGTGCTTGCAATGCAGTGCATCTCAGGTTAGCAGTCAGGAAAAACAGACGATAAAACTCACTGGACAAAGGAGGAGAAAGGAGAGGGGGATTTCCTGAAATGGATTTCTCTGGTTCTACTGTCTCAAGTGAAAGGCAAGAGAAAATAGAACGGAATAAAAGCTGAATGAAAAGTAGAATGCAAATGTTGCTCCAGTTTAACTGTCCAAAGGAAGCTTAGAAACACAGCTGAAGCAACCTGAGAAGTATCTGTTTGCTTACAAATCACATTTAAGATTTATATAGTAAACATTTAAAGTCCTTTGACAGATTGAAAATACCTTTTTCTTTTTTTTTTTGCCTTCCCTATCTGTTTTTCCTTTCCTCAATATTCATTTTCATCTGTAGAAAAGTCCCCAGAGTTTGAAATTGTTTTTCAGCCAAACTTGAAGCTTTCTGTGTCCAGAGAGGAGACCTAGCTGCCTGTCTCCTCGAACGCACTGTACGGGGATGATGCTGAAGAAGTTTTAGACTCTCCATCACTGTTGCACTCCTGTGGGGAAGCCAGACTGGCAGCTCCCGGGCGCTCCTTGGCAGAGAACGTTTTCTTGCTGGCAGAGCCTAAGGGATGGCAGTCCAGCAGGCTCTGCAGGTGTTTAATGTAGCTGATTGCAGCTTTCAGGGTCTCCACTTTGCTGAGGTGCCCGTCAGCGAATTCCTTGGGCAGGTGCTCCCTGAGGCGTGTGTAGCCCTTGTTCACGCAGCGCACCCGCTGCCTCTCCCGCTCGTTCCGCTTCTGAATGAAGGCAGGCTCCAAGGAATAGTCATAGATGCCCACATAGCCAGTAAACGGGATGTAGGGGATGTGACCTGTGTGCCCACTATAGACTTGCTCCCAGTAAGAGGGGTCCAGGTGAAAGGGAACCCCAAAGGGCTCCCTCAGGGGTACCCCATGGGGGTGCATGTGGCTGTTAGCCAGGGACACATGATGCCTTAGGTTTTAACTTTTTATTTTCTACATCAAGACTGCTCTAGTGTATGACTCCAAAACTCCATAAATTGTCAGCTAGTGTTCTGCTAGTGTTATTTAGACGAAATAATTTCTCTCTAAGCCGGAGTTTCAAGGACATACTGTTTCTCCAAAAGCCCAAAATGTAAACAACCATGGTGTGGTAGTTTGAAAGTAAATCAGTGAGAGACTCAAAGTCAGAACTACAATTTAATAGAAAAATGCAATAGTACAAAAACACTGACAGAGTCAGAATACAACCTGACACCCTGTCAGTCAGGGTGTTGGTAGTAGTCCACTTAGAAGGTGGCTGCAGCCCTCTGGGAGTGATAGATGTGGTTCTGTTGAAGCAATGATCCTGTGAAAGGTGTAGTTCTTCTCCGAAGGTCCAGTGGTGGTGTAGAAGGGTCTGGTCTTCCTCTGGGAATCCAGTGGAAAAGCTGACTTGTGGTGTTTCAAATCCTAGTTTATATGCAGATAGGGATACATTGGTTCCTCATCCTGGGTGGGGCATCTCACAATGGGATGATGGAGTTTATCAGTGGGACTCAATGGCCATTAGCTGCAGTCATTAGGGATGAGCAAAGTAAAGTGCCCCACCTGGCTCCAACAGCTGGCCCATTAGAGATGATGTCCCGTGGCCATCAGGGATGAGCCAGGAACACTGCCCCACTTGGCCCCAACATCCCATGAAGATGGTGATAGAATACATACCATTGTAACCTAAGACATTATCCACCCCTTATTCTATCACCATCTATGTGATACCCAAACCAATACCCCCTTTAAACTTTACATATATATACGTATACAATGAAACTTTACACACAGTTCTCACTTAAAATTAAGTTTCCTTGTGGTACACAATGGGTTTCCCCATCTTTCTGCATTACCCACCAAGTGTAACCAGGTCCTTGAGCAAAAACAACCCCGCGGATGGGTTTGCCTTTGTCTGAGGTGGGACTAATCCAAACAGTCTTTCCTAAAATACCTTTCATGTGTACCACAGGGACTCTGTCTCCATCCACTGTGTGCAAGGGTTCAGACTGGGCAGGACCAGCTCGATTGATGGAGCCTCATGTGTTGACCATCCAGGTGGCCTTTGCTAAGTTCACTTCCCAATTTTTGAAGGTCTCCTTGCCAAGTGCCTTCAGGGTGGTCTTAAGTAGTCCGTTGCACCATTCAACTTTCCCAGCAGCTGGTGCATGATAAGGGATATGATATATCCACTTGATGCCATGTTCTCTGGCCCAGCTGTTTATAAGGCCATTCTTGAAATGGGTCCCATTGTCCGACTCAATTCTCTCAGGGGTGCCATGTCTCCACAAGACTTGCTTTTTCAGGCCTAAGATGGTGTTTCGAGCGGTAGCATGAGGCACAGCATAGGTCTCCAACCATCCAGTGGTTGCTTCCACCATGGTCAGCACGTAGCGCTTGCCTTGGTGGGTTTGGGGAAGGGTGATGTAGTCAATTTGCCAGGCTTCCCCATACCTATACTTCGACCATCGTCCACCGTACCACAGAGGCCTCACCCGCTTGGCCTGCTTGATCATAGCGCAGGTCTCGCAGCCATGGATGACCTGTGAGATGCTGTCCATGGTCAAGTCCACCCCTCGGTCACGAGCCCATCGGTACGTTGCATTTCGTCCCTGATGACCAGAGGCATCATGGGCCCAACGAGCTAGAAATAATTCTCCCTTGTGCTGCCAGTCCAGATCCACCTGTGATACTCTCAGTTTGGCAGCTCGGTCCACCTGCTCGTTGTTACGATGCTCTTCATTGGCCCGACTCTTGGGTACATATGCATCCACGTGTCGAACCTTCACAGTCAGCCTCTCTACATGGGTAGCGATGTCCTGCCAAATCTCAGTGGCCCAGATGTGTTTCCCTCTGTGCTGCCAGTTGGCCTTTCTCCAGCGATTCAACCAACCCCACAAAGGGTTGGCTACCATCCAGGAGTCGGTGTAGAGATAGAGCCGAGGCCACTTCTCTCGCTCAGCAATATCCAAAGCCAGCTGGACGTCTCTAAGCTCTGCGACCTGACTCGATCCACCTTCTTCCTCAGTAGCTTGTGCAACTCTGTGGGGATGGATGAGGCTGACAGCAGGCCTGAAAGCCTC
The DNA here is from genome assembly GCA_034509425.1 of Eopsaltria australis. Classification (NCBI taxonomy): domain Eukaryota; kingdom Metazoa; phylum Chordata; class Aves; order Passeriformes; family Petroicidae; genus Eopsaltria; species Eopsaltria australis. The sequence continues at coordinate 3,951 of JAVTVJ010002990.1, read as the reverse complement.
TCGGACATGGACTTGAAAGCGATCAGAATTTACCCGTGAGAGAGCCCCGTGAGAAAGCAATGGTATGAACACCTGCAGCCACAGTGGGGGACAGCCAAGAAGATAACCAGGGAAGATGTTTTGCACCCAGAGATGGCCTTGTGGAAGAGCACCAAGAATGTGGTGGAGGATTTATAGTGTGTAGTTGACTGCTTGTATGGCTTGTTAACGTGCTGGGAAAGTTCTTGTTATGAAGATAGCTTTGGTGTTATTTTCCATGCAGCCGATAGTAGCATGTTACAGTAGCTGGGAAAAAAGGGTATAAAGATGTTAGCATAGACTAATAAAGCACTTCTTCTTTGTCCTTGGACTACTCGCGTGTCATGTGTCCGTCTCTACTGCGACAACTGGTGACCCCGACGTGATCCGTGAGCCTGATGTGATAGGACGCGATCGGCGAACCGACGCGATCGGCGAACCGACGCGATCTTCGTGGTCGGCGCGATCCCTTGGCTGACTTGTTCGGGACTGAACGGGATAAAAGATAAAGGTAATCCAAGGAGCCTGCCAAGAGAGCAGGACGCCTGCTTGAAAAAGTGGGAACCGAGCAGCAGGGCAAGGTGCCGCTGGAGACGGAGCCCAACGTAGCTTGAGAGCAGAGGATTCTGTTTTGGTCGACCGAACTTTGACACCTTGATTAAGGTGAGCCGTTGGGAACAAATTTAATATGGGTAATAATTTATCTAGCCAGGAAAAGACTGTGCTGTCTACATGGAAAGTTTTGTTAAAAAGAACAGGGGCTAGCATAACAGATGATGCATTGAAAAAAATGTTATTGTGGGCAAAATCGCATGATTTTCCAGCAGATGAGAGTGTTGCTTTTAGTGTAAGCTCCTGGAAAGCAGTTGGAGATGAACTGTGGGAAGCTATTTCTCGGGGAGATAAAGAGGCACAAAAGTTGGCAACAACCTGGCGCTCGCTCTTTGATGTTTTAAAGAAACGGAGAGAGGAGCAAGAAAAGGGAGGACAACCTAATGAAAAGACAGCTATAAATCTTGTAGAGGATGAACGGATGGAGTTAGAGGGGGGAGATGGGTGCTGTTCGGAGAGAGCGGCCCCTGACCTGCCTCAGACTCAGCCTGCTTCTGCTAAAAACAGCGGTGTTGCTGAAAGGTCGTATATCTCTCCAAAAGACTATGTGCTGCCCACTTATCCTTCTCCTAGAGACCTTGTACGGCAGGAGCGAGTGTATCCCTCGCCTGCTGACCAATTAGCAAAAACGAGTTTAAAAGAGCGGAGAACAGACTCTGCTGCACAGCCTGCCACCGCGGCCCCCCCGCTTCCATCTCCACAGACTGTGCAGCCTCCTGCGGAACAGCCTTTGGAAATGTTTCCTCCACTGCCAAAGGACTCTGACACGGACAGTGATAGTGGGGAGGAAAGGGAAATTGATCGGGGAATCTCAGAGGCTGCTTCAATGCGGGAGCGTTCACAGGAGAGAGAGAGTGATCGTCGTTGCTCTAATAAGGCTTGGAAAACCAGGCCCTGGACACTGCCTCCTTGTCAGGTGACAGTGCAGCTGAGGCAACCGGCTCGGTTTTGGGAACAAGTCAAACGAAAGGCCCTTGAGTGTGGGGATTGGGAGCTGGTTGAAAGGCTGGGTATGCCTAATCTTAATAGTGATGTGTTTACAACTGACATTGAAATGGTCGGGGAGGAGGCTGCTGGGGGGCGTGCTGGTGCAGGAGACGGTGTTCACGCGTATCCCGTGTTTAAAGCTACACCAGGAACTAATCAGCAAGATAGTCATCAGGTGATTGCCTGGAGGGTAGGTCAAGATTTGCAAGAAAGAATTACTAAATATGGCCTGGGGTCTCCAGAAGTTATGCAAGTAATTCGAGTGATAAACACAGACTTGCTTGCACCTTTTGATATCAAGCACCTTGCTCAGGTGTTGTTTCAGCCTGTGCAGTTTGGAGTTTTTGAGAGTAACTGGAGACAGATGGCAGAGAGAGCTGCAGTAGAGAATATGCACAGACGTCAGGACGATCCTAGGTATGCAGTGGGATCTGATGCCTTGATGGGAAGGGGTGCATTTGCTAACCCAGACACACAAGCCCAATGGCATCCTTTGATCCTTGAACTATGTCAGAAGCTAGGAATGGGAGCATTGATAAAAACCATAGAAATGGCTTCTCCCAGACCTCGATTTGTAAAAGTAGTTCAAGGGACAAAGGAACCATTTTTGCAATTTGCAGAAAGGATTTCAGCAGCCCTGGAGAGACAAGTTGAGGACAAACAGTTACGACAGATATTGTGTAAACAGTTAGCCCGGGAAAATGTAAATGAGGATTGTAAAAAGGTGATTTATACCCTTCCGGGGGATCCTTCATTAACAGATATGGTTACAGCTTGTGCTAAGGTTGGGTCTGTGGAACATAAAATGGCTGCTTTAGCAGCCGTTTTACAACCACCTCAGAAATGCTATGCATGCAGACAGCAAGGGCATTTGAAAACTGATTGTAAACAAGAACAAACAGGGAAAAAGCAGAAAGGAATTGGGAATACAGCAGTTTTCTCTTGTCAATGATGTGGGAAACCTGGTCATTTTGCAAAACAATATAAATCCAAGTCTCATGTAAATGGTCAATTTTTAGGAAACTCGGGAAACGGGAAGCAGAGCCCGAAAGGGGCGGGGGTGCTCAGACACAAACACCTCTGCAGGGCATGCTGCCAACTCAGGACATGCTGTCAATGCAGACTTACATGGCTCCCCCCGCCCGGGGACCAGGCCCCCTGTTACTCTGCAACCTGGATGACAGGGGCGATGAGAAGCCTTTGACTAAGAACTGCTTGAGAAAGCCAGACGTCTCTGTGAATTGCTAATAGGAATTGTATCACCAGACAGAAATGGATACCTGAATTTCGATCTGTTTTCCAGGTTTTCTTGTTTTTACTTTATGTTAATGAGTGTTGAGTTCTATATCCACAGGTGAACCTTGAAGTACAGTGACCCTGGAGACAATACCACACACCTGCATCCCTGCTCGAAGAAGGGATGGATCTGTGTACTCGCAGCTCATAACGCTGTCTTTGGAACTCTCCCAAACTGTCACTCCTGATGTATTCATAACTCCAGATCACCCCTGACGTATTAATAACTATAAATATGTTGTTAAAGTTTAAATGCTATTAGGTTTATTAAGTTCTGTTAAAATTAAGTATTACAACTAGATTCTGTGAAAGTTGACTGCAGTTATGCATAACTATCTGTGTTATAGGAAAGATTAGGTTAAGATTACATACGTACAGTGATATATATGCATTCTTTTAATAATCATGTTCATGGTACCATGGTCTTCTTAGTTAAAGGTAGTTGACAATGTCTGTTACTTTACAGTCTGCACAACCTGTACTATGTTTATATAACTGTCTCCATGATTTGTTCAGCTTTAAGTAACCTTCCTAGGTGCTGTTTCTAACAGCTTTCTCATAAGATCTGTGTTAGGGAAGTCCCTCCAGCTGGGGTCCTGGCTCTGGCCAAGCCTGGACTCTCTCTGGTTGGACATCTACCAACAGGCCCAAGTGTTTCTGCATCCAAATCGTACTTAAGTCAGGTTTGACTTCATAATTTGAGTTTATATGAGCTGCACCCCTTTTGGGGTGGACTTGGGGATCTCACCCGGGAGGGATCCCCCGGCCCTCACTGAAACAAGGTGCCAGCTGTCACAGACCCTGACTGTTGGTATAGTATTTCACAGTTCCATAATGTATTATTTTGCTTGACAACCTTCACAAATAACGTAATCAAGACGGATTTTTTAAACTATTGGGTCATGAAGAATCACAGAATATCATTAATCACTTAGAGGTTCTATCACATGGGTGTTAAAAGTATTCTTATGTCTAACTATGTGTGTTTCTTACTTATTACACTACTTGTGACTTATTACACTACTTGTGACAGGTGGC
>JAVTVJ010002989.1:0-35304 GCA_034509425.1 Eopsaltria australis | reverse complement strand
TTTTTGGAGTCATTTCTGGGCCTTTTTCGGGTCCTTTTAGGGCCCATTTTTGGGTCAATTTCTGATTCATTTTTTGAGTCTATTTTGGGCTTATTTTTGGGTCATTTTTGGGCCATTTTTGGGCTATTTCTTGGTCTTTTTTGCGCCACTATCGGGGCCATTTTTGTGGCCATTTCAGGGCCATTTTTGGGTCATTTACGGGGGAATTTTTGAGGTCATTTTTGGGTCATTTTTGTGGCCTTTTGGGGGCTTTTTTGGGTCATTTCTGGGTCATTTTTGGGTCATCTTTGGGGCTATTTTTGAGTAATTTTTGGGTCGTTTTTGGGGCCTTTTATGGGCTATTTTTGAGTCATCTTTAGGGCCATTTCTGTGCCTTTTTGGGTCATTTTTGGGGCCATTTCTCCATCATTTTTGGGGACATTTGTGTGTACATCCGGGCACTGCGGCGGCCATTTTGGTAGTTCGGGACCAAGTGCGCATGCGCCGAGTACATCCGGGCACTGCGGCGGCCATATTGGAGTCCGGAGGCGTAGTACGCATGTGCGGAGTACATCCGGGCACTGCGGCGGCCATTTTGGTAGTTCGGGACCAAGTGCGCATGCGCCGAGTACATCCGGGTACTGCGGCGGCCATTTTGGTAGTTCGAGTCTATTTTGGGCTTAATTTTGGGTCATTTTTGGGTCTTTTTTGGGCAATTTCAGGGGCTATTTTGGAGCCATTTTTGAGCCATTTTTGGATCATTGTTTTGGGCCATTTTTAGGTCAATTTTGGGGCCATTTTTGAGCCATTTCTGGGTCATTTTTTGGGGCTGTTTTAAAGGCTATTTTTGGTGCAATTTCTGGGTCATTTATTGGGGATGTTTTTGCATCATTTTACAGCCAATTTTGGGTCATTTTTGGGCCATTTTTGGGGCCCTTTTAGGGCCTTTTTTGGGTCATTTTTGAGCCGTTTTTGGGTCTAGTTTTAGGACTATTTCTGGGTGATTTTCGGAGAGCTTTTGGGCCCGTATTTGGGTCAATTTTTGAGTCATTTTTGGGCGATTTATGGGCCATTTTGGGGTGATTTTTGGGTCATTTTTTGGGCTATTTTGGGCCTATTTTTCAGTGATTTATAGGCGGAATTTTGGGTTATTTTACGGCCCATTTTGGCTCATTTTGGAGGCCATTTTTAGGGCCATTTTGGGGCTATTTTTGGGTCAATTTGGGGCCAATTTTTGGGTTATTTTTGGACCATTTTGGGGGCCTTTTAGGGGCTATTTTTAGGGCCTTTTAGGGTCTATTTTTTGGGCAATTTTTGGGCCATTTTGGGTCATTTTTAGGTCATTTCTTTGGGCTATTTCGAGCCTTGTTTGTGGTCATTTATAGGGGAAATTTTAGATCATTTTATGGCCAATTTTGAGTCATTTTTAGGGCCATTCTTGGGGCCATTTTTGGGGCCATTTATGGTGCTATTTTGGGATCATTTTGGGTCATTTTTGTGTTTATCTTTCCGTCTTTTTTGAGCCATTTTTGGGTAATTTTAGGGCCATTTTTGTGTCATTTAGGGCACTATTTTTGGGCCATTTTGGGGTGATTTTTAGGGCTATTTTTGGGTAAATTTTGAGCCAATTTTGGGGCTATTCTGGGCCTATTTTTGGGTCATTTTTAAGGCCATTTTTAGGGCCATTTTCAGAGCCATTTTTGGCCCACTTTTGAGTCATTTTTTGGTCATTTTTAGGGCCAGTTTTGGGTCAATTTGGGGCCATTTTTTGGTCATTTTTGAGGCCATTTTGGGGCTATTTTTGGGCCATTTTGGGTCATATATGAGGCTTTTTTTTGTCGTTGTTTTGGGCCATTTTTGGTCAATTTTGAGGCCATTTTAGAGTCATTTTTGGGGTGAATTTTTGGTCATTTTATGGCCAGTTTTGTAACCATTTTACGGCCATTTTTGGGTCATTTTTGGATAAATGTTAAGGTCTATTTTGGGGTCATTTTTGGGCCAATTTTTGGGTTATTTTTGGACCATTTCTGGGGCCATATTTTTGTCAATTTTGAGGCCATTTTTGCGGCCATTTTTGGGTCACTTTTGGGCCAATTTTGGGTCATTTTTAATTCAATTTATAGCTATATTTCTTTTGTCAATTTTGGACTATTTTGGGGCCACTTTAGTTCATTTTTGGGGCCACTCTTCGAGCCATTTTAAATGCATTCTGGGTCTTTTTGGTCATTTTCGCTATTGATTCATTTTCGGGCCATTTTGCCAATTTTGGGGCTATATTCAAAGTATATCGCTGCTATTCTTTTGGGTCATTTATGGGCCCTTCTGAGTCTTTTTGGGATATTTTTGGTCATTTTTTGGCTGTTTTGTCATTTTAGGGCTATTTTTGGGTCATTTTTGGGCCATTTCTAAATATTTTGGGCTATTTTAAGCTTCTTTTTGTGCCGCCTTCTGTGTTACTTTTTGTGTTTCAAAGCCCATTTTGGGCCATTTTTGTCCAATTTTACGCCATTTTGGGTCATTTACAGAGGGATTTTTTGGTCATTTTTTGGTCGTTCATGGGGCCTTTTAGGGCTATTTTTTGGGCTATTTTTGAGTCATTTTCATGTTATTTTTGCGTCATTTTTTGGTCCATTTTTTGGTCATTTTTTAGGCCATTTTTGGAGACATTTGGGGCCATTTCTGGGCCATTTTTGGGCCATTTTTCTGTCATTGTTTTGGATCATTTTTAGATCATTTGTGGGCTATTTTTGGGGTTTTTTTGGGGGCTATTTTTTGGTCATTTTTAGGCTATTTTTGGATCATTCTTGGGTCATCTTTGGGTGTGTTTTTGGATGAATTTTTGGGCATGTTTTGGCAATTTTTAAGCTATTTTGGGTCACTTTTGGGTCCATTTATGGAGTCATTTTTGGAGTCATTTCTGGGCCATTTTTGGGGCCATTTAGGGCCCATATTTGGGTCAATTTCTGATTCATTTTTTGAGTCTATTTTGGGCTTATTTTTGGGTCATTTTTGGGACATTTTTTGGCTATTTCTTGGTCTTTTTTGCGCCACTATCGGGGCCATTTTTGTGGCCATTTCAGGGCCATTTTTGGGTCATTTACGGGGGAAATTTTGAGGTCATTTTTGGGTCATTTTTGTGGCCTTTTGGGGGCTTTTTTGGGTCATTTCTGGGTCATTTTTGGGTCATCTTTGGGGCTATTTTTGAGTAATTTTTGGGTCGTTTTTGGGGCCTTTTATGGGCTATTTTTGAGTCATCTTTAGGCCATTTCTGTGCCTTTTTGGGTCATTTTTGGGGCCATTCCTCCATCATTTTTGGGGACATTTGTGTGTACATCCGGGCACTGCGGCGGCCATTTTGGTAGTTCGGGACCAATTGCGCATGCGCCGAGTACATCCGGGTACTGCGGCGGCCATTCTGGTAGTTCAGGGATTACTGAGCATGCGCGGAGTACCTCCGGGCACTGCGGCAGCCATTTTGGTAGTTCGGGACCAAGTGCGCATGCGCCGAGTACATCCGGGTACTGCGGCGGCCATTTTGGTAGTTCGAGTCTATTTTGGGCTTAAATTTTGGTCATTTTTGGGTCTTTTTTGGGCAATTTCAGGGGCTATTTTGGAGCCATTTTTGAGCCATTTTTGGATCATTGTTTTGGGCCATTTTTAGGTCAATTTTGGGGCCATTTTTGAGCCATTTCTGGGTCATTTTTTTGGGGCTGTTTTAAAGGCTATTTTTGTGGTGCAATTTCTGGGTCATTTATTGGGGATGTTTTGCATCATTTTACAGCCAATTTTGGGTCATTTTTGGGCCATTTTTGGGGCCCTTTTAGGGCCTTTTTTGGGTCATTTTTGAGCCGTTTTTGGTCTAGTTTTAGGACTATTTCTGGGTGATTTTCGGAGAGCTTTTGGGCCCGTATTTGGGTCAATTTTTGAGTCATTTTTGGGCGATTTATGGGCCATTTTGGGGTGATTTTTGGGTCATTTTTTGGGCTATTTTGGGCCTATTTTTCAGTGATTTATAGGCGGAATTTTGGGTTATTTACGGCCCATTTTGGCTCATTTTGGAGGCCATTTTTAGGGCCATTTTGGGGCTATTTTTGGGTCAATTTTGGGCCAATTTTTGGGTTATTTTTGGACCATTTTTGGGGACTTTTAGGGGCTATTTTTAGGGCCTTTTAGGGTCTAATTTTTGGGCAATTTTTGGGCCATTTTGGGTCATTTTTAGGTCATTTCTTGGGGCTATTTCGAGCCTTGTTTGGGGTCATTTATAGGAGAAATTTTAGATCATTTTATGGCCAATTTTGAGTCATTTTTAGGGCCATTCTTGGGGCCATTTTTGGGGCCATTTATGGTGCTATTTTGAGATCATTTTGGGTCATTTTTGTGTTTATCTTTCCGTCATTTTTGAGCCATTTTTGGGTAATTTTAGGGCCATTTTTGTGTCATTTAGGGCACTATTTTTGGGCCATTTTGGGGTGATTTTAGGGCTATTTTTGGGTAATTTTTGAGCCATTTTTGGGGCTATTCTGGGCCTATTTTTGGGTCATTTTTAAGGCCATTTTTAGGGCCATTTTCAGAGCCATTTTGGGCCCACTTTTGAGTCATTTTTTGGTCATTTTTAGGGCCAGTTTTGGGTCAATTTGGGGCCATTTTTGGGTCATTTTTGAGGCCATTTTGGGGCTATTTTTGGGCCATTTTGGGTCATATATGAGGCTATTTTTGGTCGTTGTTTTGGGCCATTTTTGGTCAATTTTGAGGCCATTTTAGAGTCATTTTTGGGGTGAATTTTTGGTCATTTTATGGCCAGTTTTGTAACCATTTTACGGCCATTTTTGGGTCATTTTTGGATAAATGTTAAGGTCTATTTTGGGGTCATTTTTGGGCCAATTTTTGGGTTATTTTTGGACCATTTCTGGGGCCATTTTTTTGTCAATTTTGCGGCCATTTTTGCGGCCATTTTTGGGTCACTTTTGGGCCAATTTTTGGGTCATTTTTGGACCACTTATGGGGCCATTTTTTTGTCAATTTTGGACTATTTTGGGGCCACTTTGGGGTTCATTTTTGGGGCCACCTTCGGAGCCATTTTGGGCCCATTCTTGGGTCTTTTTTTGGTCATTTTCGGGGCCATTTCTGATTCATTTTCGGGGCCATTTCTTGGCCAATTTTGGGGCCATATTCGGGGGCATATCGTTGCCATTTTTTGGGTCATTTATGGGCCCTTCTTGAGTCTTTTTTGGGATATTTTTTTGGTCAGTTTTGGGCTGTTTTTTGGTCATTTTTAGGGCTATTTTTGGGTCATTTTTGGGCCATTTCTGGGTCATTTTTGGGGCTATTTTTAAGCTTTTTTGTGTCATTTTCAGGTTATTTTTGGAGGTATTTTGGGTCTATTTTTGGGCCATTTTTTGTCCAATTTTTACGTCATTTTTGGGTCATTTATGGAGGGATTTTTTGGTCATTTTTTGGTCGTTCATGGGGCCTTTTAGGGGCTATTTTTTCGGCTATTTTTGAGTCATTTTCATGTTATTTTTGCGTCATTTTTTGGTCCATTTTTTGGTCATTTTTTAGGCCATTTTTGGAGACATTTGGGGCCATTTCTGGGCCATTTTTGGGCCATTTTTCTGTCATTGTTTTGGATCATTTTAAGATCATTTGTGGGCCATTTTTGGGGTTTTTTTGGGGGCTATTTTTTGGTCATTTTTAGGCTATTTTTGGATCATTCTTGGGTCATCTTTGGGTGTGTTTTTGGATGAATTTTTGGGCATGTTTTGGCAATTTTAAAGCTATTTTGGGGTCACTTTTGGGTCCATTTATGGAGTCATTTTTGGAGTCATTTCTGGGCCATTTTCGGGGCCATTTAGGGCCCATATTTGGGTCAATTTCTGATTCATTTTTTGAGTCTATTTTGGGCTTATTTTTGGGTCATTTTTGGGCCATTTTTGGGCTATTTCTTGGTCTTTTTGGCGCCACTATCGGGGCCATTTTTGTGGCCATTTCAGGGCCATTTTTGGGTCATTTACGGGGGAATTTTTGAGGTCATTTTTGGGTCATTTTTGTGGCCTTTTGGGGGCTTTTTTTGGTCATTTCTGGGTCATTTTTTGGTCATCTTTGGGGCTATTTTTGAGTAATTTTTGGGTCGTTTTTGGGGCCTTTTATGGGCTATTTTTGAGTCATCTTTAGGGCCATTTCTGTGCCTTTTTGGGTCATTTTTGGGGCCATTCCTCCATCATTTTTGGTGACATTTGTGTGTACATCCAGGCACTGCGGCGGCCATTTTGGTAGTTCGGGACCAACTGCGCATGCGCGGAGTACATCCGGGCACTGCGGCGGCCATTTTGGACGTTTGGGACCAATTGCGCATGCGCCGAGTACATCCGGGGCACTGCGGCGGCCATTTGGTAGTTCGGGACCAAGTGCGCATGCGCGCGAAGTTACATCCGGGCACTGCGGCGGCATTTTGGTAGTTTCGGGACCAAAATTGCGCATGCGCGGAGTACAATCCGGGCCACTTCGGCGGCCAATTTTGGTGTTCGGGACAATCGCGCATGCGCGGAGTACTATCGGGTACTGCAAAGGCGGCCATTTTGGTAGTTCGGGACCATTAAGTGCGCCATGCGCCGGTTACATCCCGGGTACTGCGGCGGGCCATTTTGGTAGTTCGGGACCAAGTGCGCATGCGCGGAGTAGCATCCGGGGTACTGCGGCGGCCATTTTGGTAGTTCAGTCTATTTGGGGCTAAATTTTGGGTCATTTGTGGGTCTTTTTTGGGCAATTTCAGGGGCTATTTTTGAGCCATTTTTGAGCCATTTTTTGATCATTGTTTTGGGCCATTTTTAGGTCAATTTTGGGGCCATTTTTGAGCCATTTCTGGGTCATTTTTTGGGGCTGTTTTAAAGGCTATTTTTGGTGCAATTTCTGGGTCATTTATTGGGGATGTTTTGCATCATTTTACAGCCAATTTGGGTCATTTTTGGGCCATTTTTGGGGCCCTTTTAGGGCCTTTTTTGGGTCATTTTTGAGCGCGTTTTTGGGTCCTAGTTTTTTAGGACTATTTCTGGGTGATTTTCGGAGAGCTTTTGGGCCCGTATTTGGGTCAATTTTTGAGTCATTTTTGGGCGATTTATGGGCCATTTTGGGGTGATTTTTGGGTCATTTTTTGGGCTATTTTTCAGTGATTTATAGGCGGAATTTTGGGTTATTTTACGGCCCATTTTGGCTCATTTTGGAGGCCATTTTTAGGGCCATTTTGGGGCTATTTTTGGGTCAATTTTGGGCCAATTTTTGGGTTATTTTTGGACCATTTTGTGGGGCTTTTAGGGGCTATTTTTAGGGCCTTTTAGGGTCTATTTTTTGGGCAATTTTTGGGCCATTTTGGGTCATTTTTAGGTCATTTCTTGGGGCTATTTCGAGCCTTGTTTGGGGTCATTATAGGGGAAATTTTAGATCATTTTATGGCCAATTTTGAGTCATTTTTAGGGCCATTCTTGGGGCCATTTTTGGGGCCATTTATGGTGCTATTTTGGATCATTTTGGGTCATTTTTGTGTTTATCTTTCCGTCATTTTTGAGCCATTTTTGGGTAATTTTAGGGCCATTTTTGTGTCATTTAGGGCACTATTTTTGGGCCATTTTGGGGTGATTATTAGGGCTATTTTTGGGTAATTTTTGAGCCATTTTTGGGGCTATTCTGGGCCTATTTTTGGGTCATTTTTTAGGCCATTTTTAGGGCCATTTTCAGAGCCATTTTGGGCCCACTTTGAAGTCATTTTTTGGTCATTTTTAGGGCCATTTTTGGGTCAATTTGGGGCAATTTTTGGGTCATTTTTGAGGCATTTTTGGGGCTATTTTTGGGCCATTTTGGGTCATATATGAGGCTATTTTTGGTCGTTGTTTTGGGCCATTTTTGGTCAATTTTGAGGCCATTTTAGAGTAATTTTTGGGGTGAATTTTTGGTCATTTTATGGCCAGTTTTGTAACCATTTTACGGCCATTTTTGGGTCATTTTTGGATAAATGTTAAGGTCTATTTTGGGGTCATTTTTGGGCCAATTTTGGGTTATTTTTGGACCATTTCTGGGGCCATTTTTTTGTCAATTTTGCGGCCATTTTTGCGGCCATTTTTGGGTCACTTTTGGGCCAATTTTTGGGTCATTTTTGGACCACTTATGGGGCCATTTTTTTGTCAATTTTGGACTATTTTGGGCCACTTTGGGGTTCATTTTTGGGGCCACCTTCGGAGCCATTTTGGGCCCATTCTTGGGTCTTTTTTGGTCATTTTCGGGGCCATTTCTGATTCATTTTCGGGGCCATTTCTTTGCCAATTTTGGGGCCATATTCGGGGGCATATCGTTCCATTTTTTGGGCATTATGGGCCCTTCTGAGTCCTTTTTTGGGATATTTTTTTGGTCATTTTTGGGCTGTTTTTTGGTCATTTTTAGGGCTATTTTTGGGTCATTTTTGGGCCATTTCTGGGTCATTTTTGGGGCTATTTTTAAGCTTTTTTGTGTCATTTTCAGGTTATTTTTTGGAGGTATTTTGGGTCTATTTTTGGGCCATTTTTTGTCCAATTTTTACGTCATTTTTGGGTCATTTATGGAGGGATTTTTTGGTCATTTTTTGGTCGTTCATGGGGCCTTTTAGGGGCTATTTTTTGGGCTATTTTTGAGTCATTTTCATGTTATTTTTGCGTCATTTTTTGGTCCATTGTTTGGTCATTTTTTAGGCCATTTTTGGAGACATTTGGGGCCATTTCTGGGCCATTTTTGGGCCATTTTTCTGTCATTGTTTTGGATCATTTTTAGATCATTTGTGGGCCATTTTTGGGGTTTTTTTGGGGGCTATTTTTTGGTCATTTTTAGGCTTTTTTTGGATCATTCTTGGGTCATCTTTGGGTGTGTTTTTGGATGAATTTTGGGGCATGTTTTGGCAATTTTTAAGCTATTTTGGGGTCACTTTTGGGTCCATTTATGGAGTCATTTTTGGAGTCATTTCTGGGCCATTTTCGGGGCCATTTAGGGCCCATATTTGGGTCAATTTCTGATTCAATTTTTGAGTCTATTTTGTGCTTATTTTTGGGTCATTTTTGGGCCATTTTTGGGCTATTTCTTGGTCTTTTTTGCGCCACTATCGGGGCCATTTTTGTGGCCATTTCAGGGCCATTTTTGGGTCATTTACGGGGGAATTTTTGAGGTCATTTTTGGGTCATTTTTGTGGCCTTTTGGGGGCTTTTTTGGGTCATTTCTGGGTCATCTTTGGGTCATCTTTGGGGCTATTTTTGAGTAATTTTTGGGTCGTTTTTGGGGCCTTTTATGGGCTATTTTTGAGTCATCTTTAGGGCCATTTCTGTGCTTTTTGGGTCATTTTTGGGGCCATTTCTCCATCATTTTTGGGGACATTTGTGTGTACATCCGGGCACTGCGGCGGCCATTTTGGTAGTTCGGGACCAATTGCGCATGCGCCGAGTACATCCGGGTACTGCGGCGGCCATTGTGGTAGTTCAGGTCTTACTGAGCATGCGCGGAGTACATCCGGAGTACTGCGGCGGCATTTTTGGTAATTAGGGCCTACTGAGCATGCGCGGAGTTACATCCGGGTACTGCGGCGGCCATTTTGGTAAGTTCGAGTCTATTTTGGGCTTAATTTTGGGTCATTTTTGGGTCTTTTTTGGGCAATTTCAGGGGCTATTTTGGAGCCATTTTTGAGCCATTTTTGGATCATTGTTTTGGGCCATTTTTAGGTCAATTTTTGGGCAATTTTTGAGCCATTTCTGGGTCATTTTTTGGGGCTGTTTTAAAGGCTATTTTTGGTGCAATTTCTGGGTCATTTATTGGGGATGTTTTGCATCATTTTACAGCCAATTTTGGGTCATTTTTGGGCCATTTTTGGGGCCCTTTTAGGGCCTTTTTTGGTCATTTTTGAGCCGTTTTTGGGTCTAGTTTTAGGACTATTTCTGGGTGATTTTCAGAGAGCTTTTGGGCCCGTATTTGGGTCAATTTTTGAGTCATTTTTGGGCGATTTATGGGCCATTTTGGGGTGATTTTTGGGTCATTTTTTGGGCTATTTTGGGCTTTTTTTTCAGTGATTTATAGGCGGAATTTTGGGTTATTTTACGGCCCATTTTGGCTCATTTTGGAGGCCATTTTTAGGGCCATTTTGGGGCTATTTTTGGGTCAATTTTGGGCCAATTTTTTGGTTATTTTTTGGACCATTTTGGGGGCCTTTAGGGGCTATTTTTAGGGCCTTTTAGGGTCTATTTTTTGGGCAATTTTTGGGCAATTTTGGGTCATTTTTAGGTCATTTCTTGGGGCTATTTCGAGCCTTGTTTGGGGTCATTTATAGGGGAAATTTTAGATCATTTTATGGCCAATTTTGAGTCATTTTTAGGGCCATTCTTGGGGCCATTTTTGGGGCCATTTATGGTGCTATTTTGGGATCATTTTGGGTCATTTTTGTGTTTATCTTTCCGTCAATTTTGAGCCATTTTTTGGTAATTTTAGGGCCATTTTTGTGTCATTTAGGGCACTATTTTTGGGCCATTTTGGGGTGATTTTTAGGGCTATTTTTGGGTAATTTTTGAGCCATTTTTGGGGCTATTCTGGGCCTATTTTTGGGTCATTTTTAAGGCCATTTTTAGGGCCATTTTCAGAGCCATTTTGGGCCCACTTTTGAGTCATTTTTTGGTCATTTTAGGGCCAGTTTTGGGTCAATTTGGGGCCATTTTTGGGTCATTTTTGAGGCCATTTTGGGGCTATTTTTGGGCCATTTTGGGTCATATATGAGGCTATTTTTGGTCGTTGTTTTGGGCCATTTTTGGTCAATTTTGAGGCCATTTTAGAGTCATTTTTTGGGTGAATTTTTGGTCATTTTATGGCCAGTTTTGTAAACATTTTACGGCCATTTTTGGGTCATTTTTGGATAAATGTTAAGGTCTATTTTGGGGTCATTTTTGGGCCAATTGTTGGGGTATTTTTTTGGACCATTTCTGGGCATTTTTTTGTCAATTTTGCGGGCGCATTTTTGCGGCCATTTTTTGGGGTCATTTTGGGGCCAATTTTTGGGTTATTTTTGGACCATTTCTGGGGCCATTTTTTTGTCAATTTTGCGGCCATTTTTGCGGCCATTTTTGGGTCACTTTTGGGCCAATTTTTGGGTCATTTTTGGACCACTTATGGGGCCATTTTTTTGTCAATTTTTGACTATTTTGGGGCCACTTTTGGGTTCATTTTTGGGGCCACCTTCGGAGCCATTTTGGGCCCATTCTTGGGTCTTTTTTTGGTCATTTTCGGGGCCATTTCTGATTCATTTTCGGGGCCCTTTCTTGGCCCATTTTGGGGCCATATTCGGGGGCATATCGTTGCCATTTTTTGGGTCATTTATGGGCCCTTCTTGAGTCTTTTTTGGGATATTTTTTTTGGTCATTTTTTGGGCTGTTTTTTGGTCATTTTTAGGGCTATTTTTGGGTCATTTTTGGGCCATTTCTGGGTCATTTTTGGGGCTATTTTTAAGCTTTTTTGTGTCATTTTCAGGTTATTTTTGGAGGTATTTTGGGTCTATTTTTGGGCCATTTTTTTGTCCAATTTTTACGTCATTTTTGGGTCATTTATGGAGGGATTTTTTGGTCATTTTTTGGTCGTTCATGGGGCCTTTTAGGGGCTATTTTTTGGGCTATTTTTGAGTCATTTTCATGTTATTTTTTGCGTCATTTTTTGGTCCATTTTTTGGTCATTTTTTAGGCCATTTTTGGAGACATTTGGGGCCATTTCTGGGCCATTTTTGGGCCATTTTTCTGTCCATTGTTTTGGATCATTTTTAGATCATTTGTGGGCCATTTTTGGGGTTTTTTTGGGGGCTATTTTTTGGTCATTTTTAGGCTATTTTTGGATCATTCTTGGGTCATCTTTGGGTGTGTTTTTGGATGAATTTTTGGGCATGTTTTGGCAATTTTTAAGCTATTTTGGGGTCACTTTTGGGTCCATTTATGGAGTCATTTTTGGAGTCATTTCTGGGCCATTTTCGGGGCCATTTAGGGCCCATATTTGGGTCAATTTCTGATTCATTTTTTGAGTCTATTTTGGGCTTATTTTTGGGTCATTTTTGGGCCATTTTTGGGCTATTTCTTGGTCTTTTTTGCGCCACTATCGGGGCCATTTTTGTGGCCATTTCAGGGCCATTTTTGGGTCATTTACGGGGGAATTTTTGAGGTCATTTTTGGGTCATTTTTGTGGCCTTTTGGGGGCTTTTTTGGGTCATTTCTGGGTCATTTTTGGGTCATCTTTGGGGCTATTTTTGAGTAATTTTTGGGTCGTTTTTGGGGCCTTTTATGGGCTATTTTTGAGTCATCTTTAGGGCCATTTCTGTGCCTTTTTGGTTCATTTTTGGGGCCATTTCTCCATCATTTTTGGGGACATTTGTGTGTACATCCGGGCACTGCGGCGGCCATTTTGGTAGTTCGGGACGCAATTGCGCATGCGCCGAGTACATCTGGGTACTGCGGCGGCCATTTTGGTAGTTCAGGGCTTACTGAGCATGCGCGGAGTACATCCGGGTACTCTTGCCGGTGGGCCATTTTGGTAATTTCAGGGACTCTGGCATGCCGCGGAGTACATCCGGGTACTGCGGCGGCCATTTTGGTAGTTCGAGTCTATTTTGGGCTTAATTTTGGGTCATTTTTGGGTCTTTTTTGGGCAATTTCAGGGGCTATTTTGGAGCCATTTTTGAGCCATTTTTGGATCATTGTTTTGGGCCATTTTTAGGTCAATTTTGGGGCCATTTTTGAGCCATTTCTGGGTCATTTTTTGGGGCTGTTTTAAAGGCTATTTTTGGTGCAATTTCTGGGTCATTTATTGGGGATGTTTTGCATCATTTTACAGCCAATTTTGGGTCATTTTTGGGCCATTTTTGGGGCCCTTTTAGGGCCTTTTTTGGGTCATTTTTGAGCCGTTTTTGGGTCTAGTTTTAGGACTATTTCTGGGTGATTTTCGGAGAGCTTTTGGGCCCGTATTTGGGTCAATTTTTGAGTCATTTTTGGGCGATTTATGGGCCATTTTGGGGTGATTTTTGGGTCATTTTTTGGGCTATTTTGGGCCTATTTTTCAGTGATTTATAGGCGGAATTTTGGGTTATTTTACGGCCCATTTTGGCTCATTTTGGAGGCCATTTTTAGGGCCATTTTGGGGCTATTTTTGGGTCAATTTTGGGCCAATTTTTGGGTTATTTTTGGACCATTTTGGGGGCCTTTTAGGGGCTATTTTTAGGGCCTTTTAGGGTCTATTTTTTGGGCAATTTTTGGGCCATTTTGGGTCATTTTTAGGTCATTTCTTGGGGCTATTTCGAGCCTTGTTTGGGGTCATTTATAGGGGAAATTTTAGATCATTTTATGGCCAATTTTGAGTCATTTTTAGGGCCATTCTTGGGGCCATTTTTGGGGCCATTTATGGTGCTATTTTGGGATCATTTTGGGTCATTTTTGTGTTTATCTTTCCGTCATTTTTGAGCCATTTTTGGGTAATTTTAGGGCCATTTTTGTGTCATTTAGGGCACTATTTTTGGGCCATTTTGGGGTGATTTTTAGGGCTATTTTTGGGTAATTTTTGAGCCATTTTTGGGGCTATTCTGGGCCTATTTTTGGGTCATTTTTAAGGCCATTTTTAGGGCCATTTTCAGAGCCATTTTGGGCCCACTTTTGAGTCATTTTTTGGTCATTTTTAGGGCCAGTTTTGGGTCAATTTGGGGCCATTTTTGGGTCATTTTTGAGGCCATTTTGGGGCTATTTTTGGGCCATTTTGGGTCATATATGAGGCTATTTTTGGTCGTTGTTTTGGGCCATTTTTGGTCAATTTTGAGGCCATTTTAGAGTCATTTTTGGGGTGAATATTTTGTCATTTTATGGCCAGTTTTGTAACCATTTTACGGCCATTTTTGGGTCATTTTTGGATAAATGTTAAGGTCTATTTTGGGGTCATTTTTGGGCCAATTTTTGGGTTATTTTTGGACCATTTCTGGGGCCATTTTTTTGTCAATTTTGCGGCCATTTTTGCGGCCATTTTTGGGTCACTTTTGGGCCAATTTTTGGGTCATTTTTGGACCACTTATGGGGCCATTTTTTGTCAATTTTGGACTATTTTTGGGCCACTTTGGGGTTCATTTTTGGGGCCACCTTCGGAGCCATTTTGGGCCCATTCTTGGGTCTTTTTTTTGGTCATTTTCGGGGCCATTTCTGATTCATTTTCGGGGCCATTTCTTGGCCAATTTTGGGGCCATATTCGGGGGCATATCGTTGCCATTTTTTGGGTCATTTATGGGCCCTTCTTGAGTCTTTTTTGGGATAATTTTTTGGTCATTTTGGGCTGTTTTTTGGTCATTTTTAGGGCTATTTTTGGGTCATTTTTGGGCCATTTCTGGGTCATTTTTGGGGCTATTTTTAAGCTTTTTTGTGTCATTTTCAGGTTAATTTTGGAGGTATTTTGGGTCTATTTTTGGGCCATTTTTTGTCCAATTTTTACGTCATTTTTGGGTCATTTATGGAGGGATTTTTGGTCATTTTTTGGTCGTTCATGGGGCCTTTTAGGGGCTATTTTTTGGGCTATTTTTGAGTCATTTTCATGTTATTTTTGCGTCATTTTTTGGTCCATTTTTTTGTCATTTTTTAGGCAATTTTTGGAGACATTTGGGGCCATTTCTGGGCCATTTTTGGGCCATTTTTCTGTCATTGTTTTGGATCATTTTTAGATCATTTGTGGGCCATTTTTGGGGGTTTTTTGGGGGCTATTTTTTGGTCATTTTTAGGCTATTTTTTGATCATTCTTGGGTCATCTTTGGGTGTGTTTTTGGATGAATTTTTGGGCATGTTTTGGCAATTTTTAAGCTATTTTGGGGTCACTTTTGGGTCCATTTATGGAGTCATTTTTGGAGTCATTTCTGGGCCATTTTCGGGGCCATTTAGGGCCCATATTTGGGTCAATTTCTGATTCAATTTTTGAGTCTATTTTGGGCTTATTTTTGGGTCATTTTTGGGCCATTTTTGGGCTATTTCTTGGTCTTTTTTGCGCCACTATCGGGGCCATTTTTGTGGCCATTTCAGGGCCATTTTTGGGTCATTTACGGGGGAATTTTGAGGTCATTTTTGGGTCATTTTTGTGGCCTTTTGGGGGCTTTTTTGGGTCATTTCTGGGTCATTTTTGGGTCATCTTTGGGGCTATTTTTGAGTAATTTTTGGGTCGTTTTTGGGGCTTTTATGGGCTATTTTTGAGTCATCTTTAGGGCCATTTCTGTGCCTTTTTGGGTCATTTTTGGGGCCATTTCTCCATCATTTTGGGGGACATGTGTGTGTACATCCGGGCACTGCGGCGGCCATTTTGGTAGTTCGGGACCAATTGCGCATGCGCCGAGTACATCCGGGCAACTGCGGCGGCCATTTTTGTAGTTCGGGCAAGTTGCGCTGCGCCGAGTAATCCGGGCACTGCGGAGGGCCATTTTGGTAGTTCGGGACGCAATTGCGCATGGCGGAGTAATCCGGGTACGCGGCGGCCCATTTTTTCGTAGTTCGGGACGTGCGCATGCGCCGAGTAATGCCGGGCACAGCGGCGGCATTTTTTGGTAGTTCGGGACGCAAGTGCGATGCGCCGAGTACATCCGGGCACTGCGGCGGCCATTTTGTAGTTCGGGACAAAGTGCGCATGCGCGGAGTACATCCGGGCACTTCGGCGGCCATTTTGGCAGTTCGGGACCAATTGCCATGCGCCGAGTACATCCGGGTACTGCAGCGGCCATTTTGGCGTCTAGAAATGTGCTGCGCATGCGCGGAGTAAATCCGGGCACTGCGGCTGCAATATTGGAGTCCGGAGGCGTAGTACGCATGTGCGGAGTACATCCGGGCACTGCGGCGGCCATTTTGGTAGTTCGGGACCAAGTGCGCATGCGCCGAGTACATCCGGGCACTGCGGCGGCCATCTTGGTAGTTCGGGACAGTGCGCATGCGCGGAGTACATCCGGGCACTGCGGCGGCCATTTTGGTAGTTGAGTCTATTTTGGGCTTAATTTTGTCATTTTTGGGTCTTTTTTGGCAATTTCAGGGCTATTTGGAGCCATTTTTTGAGCCATTTTTGATCATGTTTTGGGCCATTTTTTGGTCAATTTTGGGGCCAATTTTGAGCCATTTCTGGGTCATTTTTTGGGGCTGTTTTAAAGGCTATTTTTGGTGCAATTTCTGGGTCATTTATTGGGGATGTTTTGCATCATTTTACAGCCAATTTTGGGTCATTTTTGGGCCATTTTTTGGGGCCCTTTTAGGGCCTTTTTTGGGTCATTTTTGAGCCGTTTTTGGGTCTAGTTTTAGGACTATTTCTGGGTGATTTTCGGAGAGCTTTTGGCCCGTATTTGGGTCAATTTTTGAGTCATTTTTGGGCGATTTATGGGCCATTTTGGGGTGATTTTTGGGTCATTTTTTGGGCTATTTTGGGCCTATTTTCAGTGATTTATAGGCGGAATTTTGGGTTATTTTACGGCCCATTTTGGCTCATTTTGGAGGCCATTTTTAGGGCCATTTTGGGGCTATTTTTGGGTCAATTTTGGGCCAATTTTTGGGTTATTTTTGGACCATTTTGGGGGCCTTTTAGGGGCTATTTTAGGGGCCTTTTAGGGTCTATTTTTTGGGCAATTTTTGGGCCATTTTGGGTCATTTTTAGGTCATTTCTTGGGGCTATTTCGAGCCTTGTTTGGGGTCATTTATAGGGGAAATTTTAGATCATTTTATGGCCAATTTTGAGTCATTTTTAGGGCCATTCTTGGGGCCATTTTTGGGGCATTTTATGGTGCTATTTTGGGATCATTTTGGGTCATTTTTGTGTTTATCTTTCCGTCATTTTTGAGCCATTTTTGGGTAATTTTAGGGCCATTTTTGTGTCAATTAGGGCACTATTTTTGGGCCATTTTGTGGTGATTTTTAGGGCTATTTTTGGGTATTTTGCCATTTTGGGCTTTCTGGGCTATTTGGTCATTTGTTTGGTCATTTTTAGGAAGTTTTGGTCATTTGGGTCATTTTGGGTCATTTTTGAGGCCATTTTGGGGCTATTTTTGGGCCATTTTGGTTCATATATGAGGCTATTTTTGGTCGTTGTTTTGGGACATTTTTGGTCAATTTTGAGGCCATTTTAGAGTCATTTTTGGGGTGAATTTTTGGTCATTTTATGGCCAGTTTTGTACCCATTTTACGGCCATTTTTGGGTCATTTTTGGATAAATGTTAAGGTCTATTTTGGGGTCATTTTTGGGCCAATTTTTGGGTTATTTTTGGACCATTTCTGGGGCCATTTTTTTGTCAATTTTGCGGCCATTTTTGCGGCCATTTTTGGGTCACTTCTGGGCCAATTTTTGGGTCATTTTTGGACCACTTATGGGGCCATTTTTTTGTCAATTTTGGACTATTTTGGGCCACTTTGGGGTTCATTTTTGGGGCCACCTTCGGAGCCATTTTGGGCCCATTCTTGGGTCTTTTTTTGGTCATTTTCGGGGCCATTTCTGATTCATTTTCGGGGCCATTTCTTTGCCAATTTTGGGGCCATATTCGGGGGCATATCGTTGCCATTTTTTGGGTCATTTATGGGCCCTTCTTGAGTCTTTTTTTGGATATTTTTTTTGTCATTTTTGGGCTGTTTTTTGGTCATTTTTAGGGCTATTTTTGGGTCATTTTTGGGCCATTTCTGGGTCATTTTTGGGGCTATTTTTAAGCTTTTTTGTGTCATTTTCAGGTTATTTTTGGAGGTATTTTGGGTCTATTTTGGGGCCATTTTTTGTCCAATTTTTACGTCATTTTTGGGTCATTTATGGAGGGATTTTTTGGTCATTTTTTGGTCGTTCATGGGGCCTTTTAGGGGCTATTTTTTGGGCTATTTTTGAGTCATTTTCATGTTATTTTTGCGTCATTTTTTGGTCCATTTTTTGGTCATTTTTTAGGCCATTTTTGGAGACATTTGGGGCCATTTCTGGGCCATTTTTGGGCCATTTTTCTGTCATTGTTTTGGATCAATTTTAGATCATTTGTGGGCCATTTTTGGGGTTTTTTTGGGGGCTATTTTTTGGTCATTTTTAGGCTATTTTTGGATCATTCTTGGGTCATCTTTGGGTGTGTTTTTGGATGAATTTTTGGGCATGTTTTGGCAATTTTTAAGCTATTTTGGGTCACTTTTGGGTCCATTTATGGAGTCATTTTTGGAGTCATTTCTGGGCCATTTTTGGGGCCATTTAGGGCCCATATTTGGGTCAATTTCTGATTCATTTTTTGAATCTATTTTGGGCTTATTTTTGGGTCATTTTTGGGCCATTTTTTGGCTATTTCTTGGTCTTTTTTTGCGCCACTATCGGGGCCATTTTTGTGGCCATTTCAGGGCCATTGGTATTTTACGAGGGAATTTTTGAGGTCATTTTTGGGTCATTTTTGTGGCCTTGGGGGGGCTTTTTTGGGTCATTTCTGGGTCATTTTTGGGTCATCTTTGGGGCTATTTTTGAGTAATTTTTGGGTCGTTTTTGGGGCCTTTTATGGGCTATTTTTGAGTCATCTTTAGGGCCATTTCTGTGCCTTTTTGGGTCATTTTTGGGGCCATTTCTCCATCATTTTTGGTGACATTTGTGTGTACATCCGGGCACTCCGGCGGCCATTTTGGTAGTTCGGGACCAATTGCGCATGCGCCGAGTACATCCGGGCACTGCGGCGGCCATTTTGGCGGTTCGGGACCAATTGCGCATGCGCCGAGTACATCCGGGTACTGCGGCTGGCCATTTTGGAAGTCAGGGCCTACTGAGCATGCGCGAGTACATCCGGGGTCCTGCGGCGGCCATTTGGTAGTTCGAGTCTATTTTGGGCTTAATTTTGCGTCATTTTTGCGGTCTTTTTTGGCAATTTCAGGGCGCTATGTTTGGAGCCATTTTTGAGCCATTTTTGGATCATGTTTGGGCCATTTAGGTCATTTTGGGCCATTTTTGAGCCATTTCTGCGGTCATTTTTGGGGGCTGTTTAAAGGCTACTTTTTGGTGCAAATTCTGGCGTTCATTTATAGTTTATTGCATCTTTTTACAGCCAATTTTGGGTCATTTTTGGGCCATTCTTGGGCCCTTTAGGCCTTTTGGTCCATTTTTCGACCGTTTTGGGTCTAGTTTTAGGACTATTTCTGGGTGATTTTCGCAGAGCTTTTGGGCCCGTATTTGGGTCAATTTTTGAGATCATTTTGGGCGATTTATGGGCCATTTTGGGGTGATTTTTGGTCATTTTTTGGGCTATTTTGGGCCTATTTTTCAGTGATTTATAGGCGGAATTTTGGGTTATTTTACGGCCCATTTTGGCTCATTTTGGAGGCCATTTTTAGGGCCATTTTGGGGCTATTTTTGGGTCAATTTTGGGCCAATTTTTTGGTTATTTTTTGGACCATTTTGGGGGCCTTTAGGGGCTATTTTTAGGGCCTTTTAGGGTCTATTTTTTGGGCAATTTTTTGGCCATTTTGGGTCATTTTTAGGTCATTTCTTGGGGCTATTTCGAGCCTTGTTTGGGGTCATTTATAGGGGAAATTTTAGATCATTTTATGGCCAATTTTGAGTCATTTTTAGGGCCATTCTTGGTGCCATTTTTGGGGCCATTTATTGTGCTATTTTGGGATCATTTTGGGTCATTTTTGTGTTTATATTTCCGTCATTTTTGAGCCATTTTTGGTTAATTTTAGGGCCATTTTTGTGTCATTTAGGGCACTATTTTTGGGCCATTTTGGGGTGATTTTTAGGGCTATTTTTGGGTAATTTTTGAGCCATTTTTGGGGCTATTCTGGGCCTATTTTTGGGTCATTTTTAAGGCCATTTTTAGGGCCATTTCAGAGCCATTTTGGGCCCACTTTTGAGTCATTTTTTGGTCATTTTTAGGGCCAGTTTTGGGTCAATTTGGGGCCATTTTTGGGTCATTTTTGAGGCCATTTTGGGGCTATTTTTGGGCCATTTTTGGTCATATATGAGGCTAATTTTGGTCGTTGTTTTGGGCCATTTTTGGTCAATTTTGAGGCCATTTTAGAGTCATTTTTGGGGTGAATTTTTGGTCATTTTATGGCCAGTTTTGTAACCATTTTACGGCCATTTTTGGGTCATTTTTGGATAAATGTTAAGGTATATTTTGGGGTAATTTTTTGGCCAATTTTTGGGTTATTTGGACCATTTCTGGGGGCCATTTTTTTGTCAATGTTGCGGCCATTTTTCGCATTTTGGGTCACTTTTGGGCCAATTTTTTGGGTCATTTTGACCCACGTTATGAGGCCATTTTTTGGTCAATTTTCTATTTTGGGGCCACTTTGGGGTTCATTTTTGGGGCCACCTTCGGAGCCATTTTGGGCCCATTCTTGGGTCTTTTTTTTGGTCATTTTCGGGGCCATTTCTGATTCATTTTCGGGGCCATTTCTTGGCCAATTTTGGGGCCATATTCGGGGGCATATCGTTGCCATTTTTTGGGTCATTTATGGGCCCTTCTTGAGTCTTTTTTTGGGATATTTTTTTGGTCATTTTTGGGCTGTTTTTTGTTCATTTTTAGGGCTATTTTTGGGTCATTTTTGGGCCATTTCTGGGTCATTTTTGGGGCTATTTTTAAGCTTTTTTGTGTCATTTTCAGGTTATTTTTGGAGGTATTTTGGGTCTATTTTTGGGCCATTTTTTTTCCAATTTTTACGTCATTTTTGGGTCATTTATGGAGGGATTTTTTGGTCATTTTTTGGTCGTTCATGGGGCCTTTTAGGGGCTATTTTTTGGGCTATTTTTGAGTTATTTTCATGTTATTTTTGCGTCATTTTTTGGTCCATTTTTTGGTCATTTTTTAGGCCATTTTTGGAGACATTTGGGGCCATTTCTGGGCCATTTTTGGGGCATTTTTCTGTCATTGTTTTGGATCATTTTTAGATCATTTGTGGGCCATTTTTGGGTTTTTTGGGGCTATTTTTTGGTTCATTTTTAGGCATTTTGGATCATGGTTCTTGGGTCATCTTTGGGTGGGTTTTTGGAATGAATTTTGGCATTGTTTGCAATTTTTAAGCTTTTTTGGGGTCACTTTTGGTTCCATTTATGGAGTCATTTTTGGAGTCATTTCTGGGCCATTTTCGGGGCCATTTAGGGCCCATATTTGGGTCAATTTCTGATTCATTTTTTGAGTCTATTTTGGGCTTATTTTTGGGTCATTTTTGGGCCATTTTTGGGCTATTTCTTGGTCTTTTTTGCGCCACTATCGGGGCCATTTTTTGTGGCCATTTCAGGGCCATTTTTGGGTCATTTACGGGGGAATTTTTGAGGTCATTTTTGGGTCATTTTTGTGGCCTTTTGGGGGCTTTTTTGGTCATTTCTGGGTCATTTTTGGGTCATCTTTGGGGCTATTTTTGAGTAATTTTTGGGTCGTTTTTGGGGCCTTTTATGGGCTATTTTTGAGTCATCTTTAGGGCCATTTCTGTGCCTTTTTGGGTCATTTTTGGGGCCATTCTCCATCATTTTTGTGGACATGTTGTGTGTACTCCGGGTCTGCGGCGCGCATTTTGGTAGTTCGGGAACCAATTCGCATGGCCGAGTATCAGGGCACTGGAGGCGCGCATTTTGTAGTTCGGGACCAAAGTGCGCATGTGCGAGTACATCCGGCGTATGCGGCGGCAGTTTTGGTAGTTCGGTGGGACCAAGTGGATTGGCCGAGTACTCCGGGCACTGCGGCGGCATTTGGTAGTTCGGGAACCAAGTGCGCATGCGCGAGTACTCGGGCATGCGGCAGCCATATGGAGTCCGGAGGCGTAGTACGCATGTGCGGAGTAATCCGCACTGCAGGCGCATTTGATAGTCGGCGACAAGTGCGCATCGCCGAGTACATCCGGGTACTGCGGCGGCCATTTTGGTAGTTCGAGTCTATTTTGGGCTTAATTTTGGGTCATTTTTGGGTCTTTTTTGGGCAATTTCAGGGGCTATTTTGGAGCCATTTTTGAGCCATTTTTGGATCATTGTTTTGGGCCATTTTTAGGTCAATTTTGGGGCCATTTTTGAGCCATTTCTGGGTCATTTTTTGGGGCTGTTTTAAAGGCTATTTTTGGTGCAATTTCTGGGTCATTTATTGGGGATGTTTTGCATCATTTTACAGCCAATTTTGGGTCATTTTTGGGCCATTTTTGGGGCCCTTTAAGGGCCTTTTTTGGGTCATTTTTGAGCCGTTTTTGGGTCTAGTTTTAGGACTATTTCTGGGTGATTTTCGGAGAGCTTTTGGGCCCGTATTTGGGTCAATTTTTGAGTCATTTTTGGGCGATTTATGGGCCATTTTGGGGTGATTTTTGGGTCATTTTTTGGGCTATTTTGGGCCTATTTTTCAGTGATTTATAGGCGGAATTTTGGGTTATTTTACGGCCCATTTTGGCTCATTTTGGAGGCCATTTTTAGGGCCATTTTGGGGCTATTTTTGGGTCAATTTTGGGCCAATTTTTGGGTTATTTTTGGACCATTTTGGGGGCCTTTTAGGGGCTATTTTTAGGGCCTTTTAGGGTCTATTTTTTGGGCAATTTTTGGGCCATTTTGGGTCATTTTTAGGTCATTTCTTGGGGCTATTTCGAGCCTTGTTTGGGGTCATTTATAGGGGAAATTTTAGATCATTTTATGGCCAATTTTGAGTCATTTTTAGGGCCATTCTTGGGGCCATTTTTGGGGCCATTTATGGTGCTATTTTGGGATCATTTTGGGTCATTTTTGTGTTTATCTTTCCGTCATTTTTGAGCATTTTTGGGTAATTTTAGGGCCATTTTTGTGTCATTTAGGGCACTATTTTTGGGCCATTTTGGGGTGATTTTTAGGGCTATTTTTGGGTAATTTTTGAGCCATTTTTGGGGCTATTCTGGGCCTATTTTTGGGTCATTTTTAAGGCCATTTTTAGGGCCATTTTCAGAGCCATTTTGGGCCCACTTTTGAGTCTTTTTTTGGTCATTTTTAGGGCCAGTTTTGGGTCAATTTGGGGCCATTTTTGGGTCATTTTTGAGGCCATTTTGGGGCTATTTTTGGGCCATTTTGGGTCATATATGAGGCTATTTTTGGTCGTTGTTTTGGGCCATTTTTGGTCAATTTTGAGGCCGATTTTAGAGTCATTTTTGGGGTGAATTTTTGGTCATTTTATGGCCAGTTTTGTAACGCATTTTAAGCGGCCATTTTGGGTCATTTTGGATAAATGTTACGTCTATTTTGGCGGTCATTTTTGGCCCAATTTTTGGGTTATTTTTGGACCATTTCTGGGGCCATTTTTTTGTCAATTTTGCGGCCATTTTGCGGCCAATTTTGGGTCACTTTTGGGCCAATTTTTGGGTCATTTTTGGACCACTTATGGGGCCATTTTTTTGTCAATTTTGGACTATTTTGGGGCCACTTTGGGGTTCATTTTTGGGGCCACCTTCGGAGCCATTTTGGGCCCATTCTTGGGTCTTTTTTTGGTCATTTTCGGGGCCATTTCTGATTCATTTTCGGGGCCATTTCTTGGCCAATTTTGGGGCCATATTCGGGGGCATATCGTTGCCATTTTTTGGGTCATTTATGGGCCCTTCTTGAGTCTTTTTTGGGATATTTTTTTGGTCATTTTTGGGCTGTTTTTTGGTCATTTTTAGGGCTATTTTTGGGTCATTTTTGGGCCATTTCTGGGTCATTTTTGGGGCTATTTTTAAGCTTTTTTGTGTCATTTTCAGGTTATTTTTGGAGGTATTTTGGGTCTATTTTTGGGCCATTTTTTGTCCAATTTTTACGTCATTTTTGGGTCATTTATGGAGGGATTTTTTGGTCATTTTTTGGTCGTTCATGGGGCCTTTTAGGGGCTATTTTTTGGGCTATTTTTGAGTCATTTTCATGTTATTTTTGCGTCATTTTTTGGTCCATTTTTTGGTCATTTTTTAGGCCATTTTTGGAGACATTTGGGGCCATTTCTGGGCCATTTTTGGGCCATTTTTCTGTCATTGTTTTGGATCATTTTTAGATCATTTGTGGGCCATTTTTGGGGTTTTTTTGGGGGCTATTTTTTGGTCATTTTTAGGCTATTTTTGGATCATTCTTGGGTCATCTTTGGGTGTGTTTTTGGATGAATTTTTGGGCATGTTTTGGCAATTTTTAAGCTATTTTGGGGTCACTTTTGGGTCCATTTATGGAGTCATTTTTGGAGTCATTTCTGGGCCATTTTCGGGGCCATTTAGGGCCCATATTTGGGTCAATTTCTGATTCATTTTTTGAGTCTATTTTGGGCTTATTTTTGGGTCATTTTTGGGCCATTTTTGGGCTATTTCTTGGTCTTTTTTGCGCCACTATCGGGGCCATTTTTGTGGCCATTTCAGGGCCATTTTTGGGTCATTTACGGGGGAATTTTTGAGGTCATTTTTGGGTCATTTTTGTGGCCTTTTGGGGGCTTTTTTGGGTCATTTCTGGGTCATTTTTGGGTCATCTTTGGGGCTATTTTTGAGTAATTTTTGGGTCGTTTTTGGGGCCTTTTATGGGCTATTTTTGAGTCATCTTTAGGGCCATTTCTGTGCCTTTTTGGGTCATTTTTGGGGCCATTTCTCCATCATTTTTGGGACATTTGTTTGTACATCCGGGCACTGCGGCGGCCATTTGGTAGTTCGGGACCAATTGCGCATGCGCCGAGTCATCCGGGCACTTGCGGCGGCCATTTTGGAGTTTGGCGACCAATTGCGCTGCGCCGAGTAACATCCGGGTATCTGCGGCGGCCATTTTGGTAGTTCGGGACCAAGTGCGCATGCGCCGAGTACATCCGGGCACTGCGGCGGCCATTTTGGTAGTTCGGGACCAATTGGCATGCGCCGAGTACATCCGGGTACTGCGGCGGCCATTTTGGTAGTTCGGGACCAAGTGCGCATGCGCCGAGTACATCCGGGCACTGCGGCGGCCATTTTGGTAGTTCGGGACCAGTGCGCATGCGCCGAGTACATCCGGGCACTGCGGCGGCCATTTTTGTAGTTCGGGACCAAGTGCGCATGCGCCGAGTACATCCGGGCACTGCGGCGGCCATTTGGGTAGTTCAGGGCTTACTGAGCATGCGCCGAGTACATCCGGGCACTGCGGCGGCCATTTTGGTAGTTCGGACGTAGTGCCGATGCGCCGAGTACATCCGGGTACTGCAGCGGCAATTTTGGTAGCTCGGGACCAAGTGCGCATGCGCCGAGTACATCCGGGCACTGCGGCGGCCATTTTGGTAGTTCGGGACCAATTGCGCATGCGCCGAGTACATCCGGGTACTGCGGCGGGCCTTTTGGTAGTTCGGGACCAAGTGCGCATGCGCTGAGTACATCCGGGCACTGCGGCGGCCATTTTGGTAGTTCGGGACCAATTGCGCTTGCGCCGAGTACATCCGGGTACTGCGGCGGCCATCTTGGTAAGTTTCGGGACCAAGTGAGGCATGCGCCGAGTACATCCGGGCACTGCGGCGGCCTATCTTGGTAGTTCGGGACCAATGCGCATGCGCCGAGTACATCCGGCACTGCGGCGGCCATTTTGGTAGTTCGGGACCAAGTGCGCATGCGCGGAGTACATCCGGGCACTGCGGCGGCCATTTCGGTAGTTCGGGACCAATTGCGCATGCGCGGAGTACATCCGGCACTTCGGCGGCCATTTTGGTAGTTCGGGACCAAGTGCGCATGCGCCGAGTACATCCGGGCACTGCGGCGGCCATTTTGGTAGTTCGGGACCAAGTGCGCATGCGCCGAGTACATCCGGGCACTGCGGCGGCCATTTTGGTAGTTCGGGACGCAATTGCGCATGCGCCGAGTACATCCGGGTACTGCGGCGGCCATTTTGGTAGTTCGGGACCAAGTGCGCATGCGCCGAGTACATCCGGGCACTGCGGCGGCCATTTTGGTAGTTCGGGACCAATCGCGCATAGCGCGAGTACATCCGGGTACTGCGGCGGCCATTTTGGTAGTTCGGGACCAATTGCGCATGCGCCGAGTACATCCGGGCACTGAGGCGGCCATTTTGGTAGTTCGGGACAAATTGTGCATGCGCCGAGTACATCCGGGTACTGCGGCGGCCATTTTGGTAGTTCGAGTCTATTTTGGGCTTAATTTTGGGTCATTTTTGGGTCTTTTTTGGGCAATTTCAGGGGCTATTTTGGAGCCATTTTTGAGCCATTTTTGGATCATTGTTTTGGGCCATTTTTAGGTCAATTTTGGGGCCATTTTTGAGCCATTTCTGGGTCATTTTTTGGGGCTGTTTTAAAGGCTATTTTTGGTGCAATTTCTGGGTCATTTATTGGGGATGTTTTGCATCATTTTACAGCCAATTTTGGGTCATTTTTGGGCCATTTTTGGGGCCCTTTTAGGGCCTTTTTTGGGTCATTTTTGAGCCGTTTTTGGGTCTAGTTTTAGGACTATTTCTGGGTGATTTTCGGAGAGCTTTTGGGCCCGTATTTGGGTCAATTTTTGAGTCATTTTTGGGCGATTTATGGGCCATTTTGGGGTGATTTTTGGGTCATTTTTTGGGCTATTTTGGGCCTATTTTTAAGTGATTTATAGGCGGAATTTTTGGTTATTTTACGGCCCATTTTGGCTCATTTTGGAGGCCATTTTTAGGGCCATTTTGGGGCTATTTTTGGGTCAATTTTGGGCCAATTTTTGGGTTATTTTTGGACCATTTTGGGGGCCTTTTAGGGGCTATTTTTAGGGCCTTTTAGGGTCTATTTTTTGGGCAATTTTTGGGCCATTTTGGGTCATTTTTAGGTCATTTCTTGGGGCTATTTCGAGCCTTGTTTGGGGTCATTTATAGGGGAAATTTTAGATCATTTTATGGCCAATTTTGAGTCATTTTTAGGGCCATTCTTGGGGCCATTTTTGGGGCCATTTATGGTGCTATTTTGGGATCATTTTGGGTCATTTTTGTGTTTATCTTTCCGTCATTTTTGAGCCATTTTTGGGTAATTTTAGGGCCATTTTTGTGTCATTTAGGGCACTATTTTTGGGCCATTTTGGGGTGATTTTTAGGGCTATTTTTGGGTAATTTTTGAGCCATTTTTGGGGCTATTCTGGGCCTATTTTTGGGTCATTTTTAAGGCCATTTTTAGGGCCATTTTCAGAGCCATTTTGGGCCCACTTTTGAGTCATTTTTTGGTCATTTTTAGGGCCAGTTTTGGGTCAATTTGGGGCCATTTTTGGGTCATTTTTGAGGCCATTTTGGGGCTATTTTTGGGCCATTTTGGGTCATATATGAGGCTATTTTTGGTCGTTGTTTTGGACCATTTTTGGTCAATTTTGAGGCCATTTTAGAGTCATTTTTGGGGTGAATTTTTGGTCATTTTATGGCCAGTTTTGTACCCATTTTACGGCCATTTTTGGGTCATTTTTGGATAAATGTTAAGGTCTATTTTGGGGTCATTTTTGGGCCAATTTTTGGGTTATTTTTGGACCATTTCTGGGGCCATTTTTTTGTCAATTTTGCGGCCATTTTTGCGGCCATTTTTGGGTCACTTTTGGGCCAATTTTTGGGTCATTTTTGGACCACTTATGGGGCCATTTTTTGTCAATTTTGGACTATTTTGGGGCCACTTTGGGGTTCATTTTTGGGGCCACCTTCGGAGCCATTTTGGGCCCATTCTTGGGTCTTTTTTTGGTCATTTTCGGGGCCATTTCTGATTCATTTTCGGGGCCATTTCTTGGCCAATTTTGGGGCCATATTCGGGGGCATATCGTTGCCATTTTTTGGGTCATTTATGGGCCCTTCTTGAGTCTTTTTTGGGATATTTTTTTTGGTCATTTTGGGCTGTTTTTTGGTCATTTTTAGGGCTATTTTTGGGTCATTTTTGGGCCATTTCTGGGTCATTTTTGGGGCTATTTTTAAGCTTTTTTGTGTCATTTTCAGGTTATTTTTGGAGGTATTTTGGGTCTATTTTTGGGCCATTTTTTGTCCAATTTTTACGTCATTTTTGGGTCATTTATGGAGGGATTTTTGGTCATTTTTTGGTCGTTCATGGGGCCTTTTAGGGGCTATTTTTTGGGCTATTTTTGAGTCATTTTCATGTTATTTTTGCGTCATTTTTTGGTCCATTTTTTGGTCATTTTTTAGGCCATTTTTGGAGACATTTGGGGCCATTTCTGGGCCATTTTTGGGCCATTTTTCTGTCATTGTTTTGGATCATTTTTAGATCATTTGTGGGCCATTTTTGGGGTTTTTTTGGGGGCTATTTTTTGGTCATTTTTAGGCTATTTTTGGATCATTCTTGGGTCATCTTTGGGTGTGTTTTTGGATG
Source organism: Eopsaltria australis (assembly GCA_034509425.1). Taxonomy (NCBI): domain Eukaryota; kingdom Metazoa; phylum Chordata; class Aves; order Passeriformes; family Petroicidae; genus Eopsaltria; species Eopsaltria australis. Next base: position 7,079 of record JAVTVJ010002989.1, on the reverse strand, counting down.
AATTTTTGGGCATGTTTTGGCAATTTTAAAGCTATTTTGGGGTCACTTTTGGGTCCATTTATGGAGTCATTTTTGGAGTCATTTCTGGGCCATTTTCGGGGCCATTTAGGGCCCATATTTGGGTCAATTTCTGATTCATTTTTTGAGTCTATTTTGGGCTTATTTTTGGGTCATTTTTGGGCCATTTTTGGGCTATTTCTTGGTCTTTTTTGCGCCACTATCGGGGCCATTTTTGTGGCCATTTCAGGGCCATTTTTGGGTCATTTACGGGGGAATTTTTGAGGTCATTTTTGGGTCATTTTTGTGGCCTTTTGGGGGCTTTTTTGGGTCATTTCTGGGTCATTTTTGGGTCATCTTTGGGGCTATTTTTGAGTAATTTTTGGGTCGTTTTTGGGGCCTTTTATTGGCTATTTTTTAGTCATCTTTAGGGCCATTTCTGTGCCTTTTTGGGTCATTTTTGGGGCCATTTCTCATCATTTTTGGGGACATTTGTGTGTACATCCGGACTTGCGGGCGACCATTTTGGTATTCGGGACAATTGCGCATGCACCGAGTACAATCCGGGCATGCGGGCGGCCATTCTGGTAGTTCGGGGGGACAATTGGTGCGCATGGCCGAGTAGCATCCGGGTACTGCGGCGGCCATTCTGGTAGTTTCAGGGATTACTGAGCATGATGGAAGTACATCCGGGTACTGCGGCGGCCATTTTGTAGTTCAGGGCCGTACTGAGCATGCGCGGAAGTAATACCGGGTCTGCGGCGGCCATTTGGTAGTCTCGGGACCAATTGCGCATGCCCGCGAGTACATCCGGGTACTGCGGCGGCCATTTTGGTAGTTCGGGACCAAGTGCGCATGCCGCCGGTACATCCGGCCTGCGGCGGCCATTTGGGAAGTTCGGGACCAATTGCGCATGCGCCGAGTACATCCGGGCACTGCGGCGGCCATTTTGGTAGTTCGGGACCAAGTGCGCATGCGCCGAGTACATCCGGGCACTGCGGCGGCAAATTTGGTAGTTCGGGACCAAGTGCGCATGCGCCGAGTACATCCGGGTAGTGCAGCGGCCATTTTGGTAGTTCGGGACCAAGTGCGCATGCGCCGAGTACATCCGGGCACTGCGGCGGCCATTTTGGTAGTTCGGAGGCGTAGTACGCATGTGCGGATACATCCGGGCACTGCGGCGGCCATTTTGGTAGTTCGAGTCTATTTTGGGCTGAATTTTGGGTCATTTTTGGGTCTTTTTTGGGCAATTTCAGGGGCTATTTTGGAGCCATTTTTGAGCCATTTTTGGATCATTGTTTTGGGCATTTTTAGGTCAATTTTGGGGCCATTTTTGAGCCATTTCTGGGTCATTTTTTGGGGCTGTTTTAAAGGCTATTTTTGGTGCAATTTCTGGGTCATTTATTGGGGATGTTTTGCATCTTTTTACAGCCAATTTTGGGTCTTTTTTGGGCCATTTTTGGGGCCCTTTTAGGGCCTTTTTTGGGTCATTTTTGAGCCGTTTTTGGGTCTAGTTTTAGGACTATTTCTGGGTGATTTTCGGAGAGCTTTTGGGCCCGTATTTGGGTCAATTTTTGAGTCATTTTTGGGCGATTTATGGGCCATTTTGGGGTGAATTTTGGGTCATTTTTTGGGCTATTTTGGGCCTATTTTTCAGTGATTTATAGGCGGAATTTTGGGTTATTTTACGGCCCATTTTGGCTCATTTTGGAGGCCATTTTTAGGGCCATTTTGGGGCTATTTTTGGGTCAATTTTTGGGCAATTTTTGGGTTATTTTTGGACCATTTTGGGGGCCTTTTAGGGGGCATTTTTAGGCCTTTTTAGGGTCTATTTTTTGGGCAATTTTTGGCCATTTTGGGGTATTTTTGGTCTTTCTTGGGCTATTTCGAGCTTGTTTGGGGTATTTTAGGGGAAATTTAGATCATTTTCTGCATTTTGAGTCATTTAGGGCCCATTTGGGGATTTTGGGGGCCATGTATGGTGCTATTTTGGGATCATTTTGGGTCATTTTTGTGTTTATCTTTCCGTCATTTTTGAGCCATTTTTGGGTAATTTTAGGGCCATTTTTGTGTCATTTAGGGCACTATTTTTGGGCCATTTTGGGGTGATTTTTAGGGCTATTTTTGGGTATTTTTTGAGCCATTTTTGGGGCTATTCTGGGCCTATTTTTGGGTCATTTTTTAAGGCCATTTTTAGGGCCATTTTCAGAGCCATTTTGGGCCCACTTTTGAGTCATTTTTTGGTCATTTTTAGGGCCAGTTTTGGGTCAATTTGGGGCCATTTTTGGGTCATTTTTGAGGCCATTTTGGGGCTATTTTTGGGCAATTTTGGGTCATATATGAGGCTATTTTTGGTCGTTGTTTTGGGCCATTTTTGGTCAATTTTGAGGCGATTTTAGAGTCATTTTTGGGGTGAATTTTTGGTCATTTTATGGCCAGTTTTGTAACCATTTTACGGCCATTTTTGGGTCATTTTTGGATAAATGTTAAGGTCTATTTTGGGGTCATTTTTGGGCCAATTTTTGGGTTATTTTTGGACCATTTCTGGGGCCATTTTTTTTGTCAATTTTGCGGCCATTTTTGCGGCCATTTTTGGGTCACTTTTGGGCCAATTTTTGGGTCATTTTTGGACCACTTATGGGGCCATTTTTTTGTCAATTTTGGACTATTTGGGGGCCACTTTGGGGTTCATTTTTGGGGCCACCTTCGGAGCCATTTTGGGCCCATTCTTGGGTCTTTTTTTTGGTCATTTTCGGGGCCATTTCTGATTCATTTTCGGGGCCATTTCTTGGCCAATTTTGGGGCCATATTCGGGGGCATATCGTTGCCATTTTTTGGGTCATTTATGGGCCCTTCTTGAGTCTTTTTTGGGATATTTTTTTTGGTCATTTTTGGGCTGTTTTTGGTCATTTTTAGGGCTATTTTTGGGTCATTTTTGGGCCATTTCTGGGTCATTTTTGGGGCTATTTTTAAGCTTTTTTGTGTCATTTTCAGGTTATTTTTGGAGGTATTTTGGGTCTATTTTTGGGCCACTTTTTGTCCAATTTTTACGTCATTTTTGGGTCATTTATGGAGGGATTTTTTGGTCATTTTTTGGTCGTTCATGGGGCTTTTTAGGGGCTATTTTTTGGGCTATTTTTGAGTCATTTTCATGTTATTTTTGCGTCATTTTTTGGTCCTTTTTTTGGTCATTTTTTAGGCCATTTTTGGAGACATTTGGGGCCATTTCTGGGCCATTTTTGGGCCATTTTTCTGTCATTGTTTTGGATCATTTTTAGATCATTTGTGGTCCATTTTTGGGGTTTTTTGGGGGGCTATTTTTTGGTCATTTTTAGGCTATTTTTGGATCATTCTTGGGTCATCTTTGGGTGTGTTTTTGGATGAATTTTTGGGGCATGTTTTGGCAATTTTTAAGCTATTTTGGGGTCACTTTTGGGTCCATTTATGGAGTCATTTTTGGAGTCATTTCTGGGCCATTTTCGGGGCCATTTAGGGCCCATATTTGGGTCAATTTCTGATTCAATTTTTGAGTCTATTTTGGGCTTATTTTTGGGTCATTTTTGGGCCATTTTTGGGCTATTTCTTGGTCTTTTTTGCGCCACTATCGGGGCCATTTTTGTGGCCATTTCAGGGCCATTTTTGGGTCATTTACAGGGGAATTTTTGAGGTCATTTTTGGGTCATTTTTGTGGCCTTTTGGGGGCTTTTTTGGGTCATTTCTGGGTCATTTTGGGGTCGTCTTTGGGGCTATTTTTGAGTAATTTTTGGGTCGTTTTTGGGGCCTTTTATGGGCTATTTTTGAGTCATCTTTAGGGCCATTTCTGTGCCTTTTTGGGTCATTTTTGGGGACATTTCTCCATCATTTTTGGGGACATTTGTGTGTACATCGGGGCACTGCGGCGGCCATTTTGGTAGTTCGGGACCAATTGCGCATGCGCCGAGTACATCCGGGCACTGCGGCGGCCATTTTGGTAGTTCGGGACCAATTGCGCATGCGCCGAGTACATCGGGGAACTGCGGGGCATTTTTGGTAAGTTTTCGGCGAGACTGCGGCATCGCGGAGTTACATCCGGGAATGGGCGGCCATTTTGGAAGGTTCGGGACATTGGCATCGGCGCCTGAGTTACATCGCGGGCAACTGCGGCGGCCATTTTGGTGGTTCGGGACGCAATATTGCCCGCATGCGGCCGGTACATCTCGGGGTACTGCGGCGGCAATTTTGGTAGTTCCAGGGCTTCTGGAGCATCGCCGAGTACATGCCGGGCACTGCGGCGGCCATTTGGTAGTTGGGACCATTGCGCATGCGCCGATACATCGGGACTGCGGCAGCCATATTGTTGAGTCGGAGGCGTAGTGCGCATGCGCCGAGTACATCCGGGTACTGCGGCGGCCATTTTGGTAGTTCGAGTCTATTTTGGGCTTAATTTTGGGTCATTTTTGGGTCTTTTTTGGGCAATTTCAGGGGCTATTTTGGAGCCATTTTTGAGCCATTTTTGGATCATTGTTTTGGGCCATTTTTAGGTCAATTTTGGGGCCATTTTTGAGCCATTTCTGGGTCATTTTTTGGGGCTGTTTTAAAGGCTATTTTTGGTGCAATTTCTGGGTCATTTATTGGGGATGTTTTGCATCATTTTACAGCCAATTTTGGGTCATTTTTGGGCCATTTTTGGGGCCCTTTTAGGGCCTTTTTTGGGTCATTTTTGAGCCGTTTTTGGGTCTAGTTTTAGGACTATTTCTGGGTGATTTTCGGAGAGCTTTTGGGCCCGTATTTGGGTCAATTTTTGAGTCATTTTTGGGCGATTTATGGGCCATTTTGGGGTGATTTTTGGGTCATTTTTTGGGCTATTTTGGGCCTATTTTTCAGTGATTTATAGGCGGAATTTTTGGGTTATTTTACGGCCCATTTTGGCTCATTTTGGAGGCCATTTTTAGGGCCATTTTGGGGCTATTTTTGGGTCAATTTTGGGCCAATTTTTGGGTTATTTTTGGACCATTTTGGGGGCCTTTTAGGGGCTATTTTTAGGGCCTTTTAGGGTCTATTTTTTGGGCAATTTTTGGGCCATTTTGGGTCATTTTTAGGTCATTTCTTGGGGCTATTTCGAGCCTTGTTTGGGGTCATTTATAGGGGAAATTTTAGATCATTTTATGGCCAATTTTGAGTCATTTTTAGGGCCATTCTTGGGGCCATGTTTGGGGCAATTTATGGTGCTATTTTGGGATCATTTTGGGTCATTTTTGTGTTTTTCTTTCCGTCATTTTTGAGCCATTTTTGGGTAATTTTAGGGCCATTTTTGTGTCATTTAGGGCACTATTTTGGGGCCATTTTGGGGTGATTTTTAGGGCTATTTTTGGGTAATTTTTGAGCCATTTTTGGGGCTATTCTGGGCCTATTTTTGGGTCATTTTTAAGGCCATTTTTAGGGCCATTTTCAGAGCCATTTTGGGCCCACTTTTGAGTCATTTTTTGGTCATTTTTAGGGCCAGTTTTGGGTCAATTTGGGGCCATTTTTGGGTCATTTTTGAGGCCATTTTGGGGCTATTTTTGGGCCATTTTGGGTCATATATGAGGCTATTTTTGGTCGTTGTTTTGGGCCATTTTTGGTCAATTTTGAGGCCATTTTAGAGTCATTTTTGGGGTGAATTTTTGGTCATTTTATGGCCAGTTTTGTAACCATTTTACGGCCATTTTTGGGTCATTTTTGGATAAATGTTAAGGTCTATTTTGGGGTCATTTTTGGGCCAATTTTTGGGTTATTTTTGGACCATTTCTGGGGCCATTTTTTTGTCAATTTTGCGGCCATTTTTGCGGCCATTTTTGGGTCACTTTTGGGCCAATTTTTGGGTCATTTTTGGACCACTTATGGGGCCATTTTTTGTCAATTTTGGACTATTTTGGGGCCACTTTGGGGTTCATTTTTGGGGCCACCTTCGGAGCCATTTTGGGCCCATTCTTGGGTCTTTTTTTGGTCATTTTCGGGGCCATTTCTGATTCATTTTCGGGGCCATTTCTTGGCCAATTTTGGGGCCATATTCGGGGGCATATCGTTGCATTTTTTTGGGTCATTTATGGGCCCTTCTTGAGTCTTTTTTGGGATATTTTTTTGGTCATTTTTGGGCTGTTTTTTGGTCATTTTTAGGGCTATTTTTGGGTCATTTTTGGGCCATTTCTGGGTCATTTTTGGGGCTATTTTTTAAGCTTTTTTGTGTCATTTTCAGGTTATTTTTGGAGGTATTTTGGGTCTATTTTTGGGCCATTTTTTGTCCAATTTTTACGTCATTTTTGGGTCATTTATGGAGGGATTTTTTGGTCATTTTTTGGTCGTTCATGGGGCCTTTTAGGGGCTATTTTTTGGGCTATTTTTGAGTCATTTTCATGTTTTTTTGCGTCATTTTTTGGTCCATTTTTTGGTCATTTTTTAGGCCATTTTTGGAGACATTTGGGGCCATTTCTGGGCCATTTTTGGGCCATTTTTCTGTCATTGTTTTGGATCATTTTTAGATAATTTGTGGGCCATTTTGGGGGTTTTTTTGGGGGCTATTTTTTGGTCATTTTTAGGCTATTTTTGGATCATTCTTGGGTCATCTTTGGGTGTGTTTTTGGATGAATTTTTGGGCATGTTTTGGCAATTTTTAAGCTATTTGGGGTCACTTTTGGGTCCATTTATGGAGTCATTTTTGGAGTCATTTCTGGGCCATTTTCGGGGCCATTTAGGGCCCATATTTGGGTCAATTTCTGATTCATTTTTTGAGTCTATTTTTGGGCTTATTTGGGGTCATTTTTGGGCCATTTTTGGGCTATTTCTTGGTCTTTTTTGCGCCACTATCGGGGCCATTTTTGTGGCCATTTCAGGGCCATTTTTGGGTCATTTACGGGGGAATTTTTGAGGTCATTTTGGGTCATTTTTGTGGCCTTTTGGGGGCTTTTTTGGGTCATTTCTGGGTCATTTTTGGGCCATCTTTGGGGCTATTTTTGAGTAATTTTTGGGTCGTTTTTGGGGCCTTTTATGGGCTATTTTTGAGTCATCTTTAGGGCCATTTCTGTGCCTTTTTGGGTCATTTTTGGGGCCATTTCTCCATCATTTTT
>JAVTVJ010002988.1:0-13680 GCA_034509425.1 Eopsaltria australis | reverse complement strand
ATTTTGGGATAAAAACGCCCTCGTTGGTCCAAAACCGAACATTCTGGTCAATGGGGATGAATTTTTGGAATAAAAATGCTCCAATTGGACGGAAAAGTCAACATTGGGTGGAAAACTCAATATTGGACTTCAAGGGGGAACAATTTTGGGATAAAACCGCCCCCGTTGGACCAAACCCCAAGACTTTGGTCAATGGGGAAGAATTTTGGGGTAAAAATGCTCCAATTGGATAGAAAAGTCAAGGTTGGAAATCAACAAGGATAATTTTGGGTAAAAAGGCCCAGTTGGGTGGGAAAGCCAATATTGGGTGGAAAAGTAAATGTTCAATGTCAATGGGAAAAATTTTGGGATAAAAACGCCCCCGTTGGACCAAACCCCAACATTTTGGTCAATGGGGATGAATTTTGGAATAAAAACGCTCCAGTTGGGTGAAAAAGTATACGCTGGATAAAAAAGTCAAGGTTGGATCTCAACAGGGATGAGTTTTGGGATAAAAACGCTCCAATTGGACGGAAAAGTCAAGGTTGGGTGGAAAAGCCAATATTGGACTTCAATGGGGACAAATTTTAGGATACAAACACCCCAATTGGGTAGAAAAGTCAACGTCGGACATCAACGAGGATGGATTTGGAATAAAAATGGCCAGTTGGGTGGAAAAGACAACGCTGGGCCTCAAGGGGGATGGATTTTTGGATAAAAACACCCAGTTGGGTGGAAAAGTCAAGATTCAACATCAATGGGACAATTTTCGGGATAAAAACGCTCCCTTTGGACCAAACCCCAAGATTTTGGTCAATGGGGAAGAATTTTGGGGTAAAAACTCCCTAATTGTATGGAAAAGTCAATGTTGGACCTCAATGGGGATGAATTGGGGGTAAAAAGGCCAGTTGGGTGGAAAAGCCAATGTTGGGTGGAAAAGTCAAGGTTCAACATCATGGGACAATTTTGGGGTACAAAGCCCCATATGGATCAAAACCCACGACTTTTGGTCAATGGGGATGAATTTTGGGATAAAAATGCTCCAATTGGATGGAAAAGTCACCGTTGGGTTTATGAGGATGGATTTGTGATAAAAATGCCCCAATTGGGTGGAAAAGTCAGTGTTGGGTTGAAAAGTCAATATTGGACCTCAATGGGGACAAATTTTGGGATAAAAACTCCCCCATACCACCAAAACCTAAGATTTTGGTCAATGGGGGTTAATCTTGGGATTAAAACACCCCAATTGGGTGAAAAAGTCAACGTTGGATGGAAAAGTCAAGGTTGGAACTCAACAGGGATGAGTTTTGGGATAAAACCGCTCCAATTGGACGGAAAATTCAACATGGGGTGGAAAAGCCAATATTGGACCTCAATGGGGACAAATTTTGGGATAAAAACGCCCTCGTTGGACCAAACCCCAACATTTTGGTCAATGGGGATGAATTTTGGGATAAAAACGCTCCATTTGGGTGAAAAAGTCAACGTTGGATGGAAAAAACCAAGGTTGGATCTCAACAGGGATGAGTTTTGGGATAAAAACGCTCCAATTGGACGGAAAAGTAAACGTTGGTTGAAAAAGTCAATATTGGACCTCAACGGGGACAAATTTTGGGATAAAAACGCCCCCGTTGGACCAAACCGGAAGAGTTTGGTCAATGGGGATGAATTTTTGGAATAAAAACGCTCCAGTTGGGTGAAAAAGTCAACGCTGGATAAAAAAGTCAAGGTTGGATCTCAACAGGGATGAGTTTTGGGATAAAAACGCTCCAATTGGACAGAAAAGTAATCTTTGGGTGGAAAAGCCAATGTTGCATTTCAACAGGGACAAATTTTAGGATAAAAACGCCCCAATTGGGTAGAAAAGTCAACGTCGGACATCAACGAGGATGGATTTGGAATAAAAATGCCCAGTTGGGTGGAAAAGCCAACGCTGGGCCTCAAGGGGGATGGATTTTGGATAAAAACACCCAGTTGGGTGGAAAAGTCAAGATTCAACATCAATGGGACAAATTTCGGGATAAAAACGCTCCCTTTGGACCAAACCCCAAGATTTTGGTCAATGGGAAGAATTTTGGGGTAAAAACTCCCTAATTGTATGGAAAAGTCAATGTTGGACCTCAATGGGGATGAATTGGGGGTAAAAAGGCCCAGTTGGGTGGAAAAGCCAATGTTGGGTGGAAAAGTCAAGGTTCAACATCAATGGGACAAATTTTGGGATAAACACGCCCCCGTTGGATCAAAACCCACGACTTTGGTCAATGAAGATGAATTTTGGGATAAAAACGCTCCAATTGGGTAGAAAAGTCAAAGTTGGGCATCAATGAGGATGGCTTTGTGATAAAAATGCCCCAATTGTGTGGAAAAGTCAGTGTTGGGTGGAAAGGTCAATGTTCAACATCAATGGGACAAATTTTGAGATAAAAACGCCCCCGTTGGACCAAACCCCAAGATTTTGGTCAATGGGAATGAATTTTGGGATAAAAACGTCCCAATTGGGTGAAAAAGTCAACGTTGAATAAAAAAGTCAAGGTTGGATCCAAAGGGATGTGTTTTAAGAATAGAAAGCTACAATTGGATGGAAAAGTCAATGTTGGGTGAAAAAGTCAATGTTGCACCTCAACGGGGACAAATTTTGGATAAAAACGCCCCCGTTGGACCAAACCCCAACATTTTGGTCAATGGGGATGAATTTTTGGGATAAAAATGCCCCAGTTGTGTGGAAAAGCCAATGTTGGGTGAAGAAGTCAAGGTTAAACATCAATGGGACAAATTTTGGGAATAAAAACGCTCCAATTGGATCGGAAAGTCAACTTTGGGTGGAAAAGCTATATGTATTCATAAGGACAATTTTTAGGATAAAAACACCCCAATTGGGTAGAAAAGTCAACGTCGGATATAAACGAGGATGGATTTGGAATAAAAATGCCCAGTTGGGTGGAAAAGCCAACGCTGGGCCTCAAAGGGGATGGATTTTTGGATAAAAACACCCAGTTGGGTGGAAAAGTCAAGATTCAACATCAATGGGACAAATTTCGGGATAAAAACGCTCCCTTTGGACCAAACCCCAAGATTTTGGTCAATGGGGAAGAATTTTGGGGTAAAAACTCCCTAATTATATGGAAAAGTCAATGTTGGACCTCAATGGGGATGAATTTGGGGTAAAAAGGCCCAGTTGGGTGGAAAAGCCAATGTTGGGTGGAAAAGTCAAGGTTCAACATCAATGGGACAAATTTTGGGATAAAAACGACCCCGTTGGATCAAAACCCACGACTTTGGTCAATGGGGATGAATTTTGGGATAAAAACGCTCCAATTGGGTAGAAAAGTCAAAGTTGGGCATCAATGAGGATGGATTTGTGATAAAAATGCCCCAATTGGGTGCAAAAGTCAGTGTTGGGTTGGAAAGGTCAATGTTCAACATCAATGGGAGAAATTTTGAGATAAAAACGCCCCCGTTGGACCAAACCCCAAGATTTTGGTCAATGGGGATGAATTTTGGGATAAAAAACGCTCCATTTGGGTGAAAAAGTCAACGCTGGATGGAAAAGCCAATATTGGAGCTTCATGGGGACAAATTTTATGATAAAATCACCCCAGTTAGGTAGAAAAGTCAACGTCTAACGTCAACGAGGATGGATTTGGAATAAAAATGCCCAGTTGGGTGGAAAAGCCAACGCTGGGCCTCAAGGGGGATGGATTTTTGGATAAAAAACACCCAGTTGGGTGGAAAAGTCAAGATTCAACATCAATGGGACAAATTTCGGGATAAAAACGCTCCCTTTGGACCAAACCCAAGATTTTGGTCAATGGGGAAGAATTTGGGTTAAAACTCCCTAATTGTATGGAAAAGTCAATGTTGGACCTCAATGGGGATGAATTTGGGGTAAAAAAGCCCAGTTGGGTGGAAAAGCCAATGTTGGGTGGAAAAGTCAAGGTTCAACATCAATGGGACAAATTTTGGGATAAAAACGCCCCCGTTGGATCAAAACCCACGACTTTGGTCAATGAAGATGAATTTTGGGATAAAAACGCTCCATTTGGGTAGAAAAGTCAACGTTGGGCATCAATGAGGATGGATTTGTGATAAAAATGCCGCAATTGGGTGGAAAAGTCAGTGTTGGGTGGAAAGGTCAATGTTCAACATCAATTGGACAAATTTTGAGATAAAAACGCCCCCGTTGGACCAAACCCCAAGATTTTGGTCAATGGGGATGAATTTTGGGATAAAAATGCTCCATTTGGGTGAGAAAGTCAACGCTGGATGGAAAAATCAAGGTTGGATCTCAACAGGGATGAGTTTTGAGATAAAAACGCTACAATTGGATGGAAAAGTCAACGTTGGGTGAAAAAGTCAATATTGGACCTCAACGGGGACAAATTTTGGGATAAAAACGCCCCCGTTGGACCAAACCGGAAGAGTTTGGTCAATGGGATGAATTTTTGGGATAAAAACGTCCCAATTGGGTGAAAAAATCAACGTTGGATAAAAAAGTCAAGGTTGCAATTCAACAGGGATGAGTTTTGGGATAAAAACGCTCCAATTGGACGGAAAAGTCAACGTTGGGTGGAAAAGTCCTATATTGGACTTCAATGGGGACAAATTTTAGGATAAAAACACCCCAAATTAGGTAGAAAGTCAACGTCGACATCAACGAGGATGGATTTGGAATAAAAATGCCCAGTTGGGTGGAAAAGCCAACGCTGGGCCTCAAGGGGGATGGATTTTTTGGATAAAAACAACCAGTTGGGTGGAAAAGTCAAGATTCAACATCAATGGGACAAATTTCGGGATAAAAACGCTCCCTTTGGACCAAACCCCAAGATTTTGGTCAATGGGGAAGATTTTTGGGGTAAAAACTCCCTAATTGTATGGAAAAGTCAATGTTGGACCTCAATGGGGATGAATTTGGGGTAAAAAGGCCGAGTTGGGTGGAAAAGCCAATGTTGGGTGGAAAAGTCAAGGTTCAACATCAATGGGACAAATTTTGGGATAAAAACGCCCCCGTTGGATCAAAACGCCACGACTTTGCCAATGGGGATGAATTTGGGGATAAAAATGCTCCAATTGGGTAGAAAAGTCAACGTCGGGCATCAATGAGGATGTATTTGGAATAAAAATGTCCCAATTGGGTGGAAAAGTCAGTGTTGGGTGGAAAGTCAATGTTCAACATCAATGGGACAAATTTTGGGATAAAAACGCCCCCATTGGACCAACCCCAAGATTTTGGTCAATGGGGATGAATTTTGGGATAAAAACGCTCCAGTTGGGTGAAAAAGTCAACGTTGGATGGAAAAGTCAAGGTTGGAACTCAACAGGGATGAGTTTTGGGATAAAAGCGCTCCAATTGGACGGAAAATTCAACATTGGGTGGAAAGCCAATATTAGACCTCAATGGGGACAATTTGGGATAAAAACGCCGCTCGTTGGACCAACCCCAACATTTTTTGTTGTTCAATGGGGATGAATTTTTTTGGGATGAAAACGTCCCAATTGGGTGAAAAAGTCAACGTTGGGTAGAAAAGTCAAGGTTGGAACTCAACAGGGATGAGTTTTGGTATAAAAACGCTCCAATTGGACGGAAAAGTCAACGTTGGGTGGAAAACTCAATATTGGACCTCAATGGGGACAAATTTTGGGATAAAAACGTCCCCATCCCACCTAAACCCGAAGATTTTGGTCAATGGGTGTGAATTTTGCGACGAAAACGCCCCAATTGGGTGAAAAAGTCAACGTAGGATGGAAAAGTCAAGGTTGGAACTCAACAGAGATGAGTTTTGGGATAAAAACGCTCCAATTGGACGGAAAATTCAACATGGGGTGGAAAACTCAATATTGGACCTCAATGGGGACAAATTTCGGGATAAAAACTCCCCCGTTGGACCAAACCCCAACATTTTGGTCAATGGGGATGAATTTTGGGATAAAAACACCCCAATTGGATGGAAAAGTCAATGTTGGGAGAAAAAGTCAATGTTCAACGTCAATGGGTCAAATTTTGGGATAAAAACGCCCTCGTTGGTCCAAAACCGAACATTCTGGTCAATGGGGAAGAATTTTTGGGATAAAAATGCTCCAATTGGACGGAAAAGTCAACATTGGGTGGAAAACTCAATATTGGACTTCAAGGGGGAACAATTTTGGGATAAAAACGCCCCCGTTGGACCAAACCCCAAGACTTTGGTCAATGGGAAAGAATTTTGGGGTAAAAATGCTCCAATTGGGTAGAAAAGTAAGGGTTGGAAATCAACAAGGATAATTTTGGGTAAAAAGGCCCAGTTGGGTGGAAAAGCCAATATTGGGTGGAAAAGTAAATGTTCAATGTCAATGGGAAAAATTTTGGGATAAAAACGCCCCCGTTAGACCAAACCCCAACATTTTGGTCAATGGGGATGAATTTTGGAATAAAAACGCTCCAGTTGGGTGAAAAAGTATACGCTGGATAAAAAAGTCAAGGTTGGATCTCAACAGGGATGAGTTTTGGGATAAAAACGCTCCAATAGGACAGAAAAGTCAACGTTGGGTGGAAAAGTCAATGTTGCATTTCAACAAGGACAAATTTCGGGATAAAAACACCCCAATTGGGTAGAAAAGTCAACGTCGGACATCAACGAGGATGGATTTGGAATAAAAATGCCCAGTTGGGTGGAAAAGCCAACGCTGGGCCTCAAGGGGGATGGATTTTTGGATAAAAACACCCAGTTGGGTGGAAAAGTCAAGATTCAACATCAATGGGACAAATTTCGGGATAAAACGCTCCCTTTGGACCAAACCCCAAGATTTTGGTCAATGGGGAAGAATTTTGGGGTAAAAACTCCCTAATTGTATGGAAAAGTCAATGTTGGACCTCAATGGGATGAATTTGGGGTAAAAAGGCCCAGTTGGGTGGAAAAGCCAATGTTGGGTGGAAAAGTCAAGGTTCAACATCAATGGGACAAATTTTGGGATAAAAACGCCCCCGTTGGATCAAAACCCACGACTTTGGCCAATGGGGATGAATTTGGGGATAAAAATGCTCCAATTGGGTAGAAAAGTCAACGTTAAGTTTATGAGGATGGATTTGTGATAAAAATACCCCAATTGGGTGGAAAAGTCAGTGTTGGGTGGAAAGGTCAATGTTCAACATCAATGGGACAAATTTTGAGATAAAAACGCCCCCGTTGGACCAAACCCCAAGATTTTGGTCAATGGGGATGAATTTTGGGATAAAAACGCTCCATTTGAGTGAAAAAGTCAACGCTGGATGGAAAAATCAAGGTTGGATCTCAACAGGGATGAGTTTTGAGATAAAAACGCTACAATTGGATGGAAAAGTCAACGTTGGGTGAAAAAGTCAATATTGGACCTCAACGGGGACAAATTTTGGGATAAAAACGCCCCCGTTGGACCAAACCGCAAGACTTTGGTCAATGGGGATGAATTTTTGGGATAAAAACGTCCCAATTGGGTGAAAAAGTCAACGCTGGATAAAAAAGTCAAGGTTGCAATTCAACAGGGATGAGTTTTGGGATAAAAACGCTCCAATTGGACGGAAAAGTCAACGTTGGGTGGAAAAGCCTATATTGGACTTCAATGGGGACAAATTTTAGGATAAAAACACCCCAATTGGGTAGAAAAGTCAACGTCGGACATCAACGAGGATGGATTTGGAATAAAAATGCCCAGTTGGGTGGAAAAGCCAACGCTGGGCCTCAAGGGGGATGGATTTTTGGATAAAAACACCCAGTTGGGTGGAAAAGTCAAGATTCAACATCAATGGGACAAATTTCGGGATAAAAATGCTCCCTTTGGACCAAACCCAAAGATTTTGGTCAATGGGGAAGAATTTTGGGGTAAAAACTGCCTAATTGTATGGAAAAGTCAATGTTGGACCTCAATGGGGATGAATTTGGGTTAAAAAGGCCCAGTTGGGTGGAAAAGCCAATGTTGGGTGGAAAAGTCAAGGTTCAACATCAATGGGAAAAATTTTGGGATAAAAACGCCCCCGTTTGATCAAAACCAAAGACTTTGGCCAATGTGGATGAATTTTGGGATAAAAATGCTCCAATTGGGTAGAAAAGTCAAGGTTAACTTTACGAGGATGGATTTGTGATAAAAATGCCCCAATTCAGGTGGAAAAGTCAGTGTTGGGTGGAAAGGTCAATGTTCAACATCAATGGGAGAAATTTTGAGATAAAAACGCCCCCGTTGGACCAAACCCCAAGATTTTGGTCAATGGGGATGAATTTTGGGATAAAAACGCTCCATTAGGGTGAAAAAGTCAACGTTGGATGGAAAAATCAAGGTTGGATCTCAACAGGGATGTGTTTTAAGATAGAAACGCTACAATTGGATTCAAAAGTCAGCGTTGGGTGAAAAAGTCAATATTGAACCTCAACGGGGACAAATTTTGAAATAAAAACGCTCCCGTTGGACCAAACCGGAAGAGTTTGGTCAATGGGGATGAATTTTTGGGATAAAAACGTCCCAATTGGGTGAAAAAATCAACGTTGGATAAAAAGGGGTCCCCAAGGGTTTGGGGAATTTTCTTCAAAAAAAAGGGGGAATTTTGGAGGTTTTGCGGATAAACGCTCCAATGGACGGAAAATGTCAACTTTGGTGGAGAAAGCCTATATTTGTACGTTCCATAAAGGACAAATTTTAGGATAAAACACCCCAATTGGGTAGAAAAGTCAACGTCGGACATCAACGAGGATGGATTTGGAATAAAAATGCCCAGTTGGGTGAAAAGCCAACGCTGGGCCTCAAAGGGGATGGATTTTTGGATAAAAACACCCAGTTGGGTGGAAAAGTCAAGATTCAACATCAATGGACAAATTCGGATAAAAACGCTCCCTTTGGACCAAACCCCAAGGATTTTGGTCAAGGTGAAGAATTTTGGGGTAAAAACTCCTAATTGCTATGAAAATCAATGTGACCTCAATGCGGGATGAATGGGGCGTAAAAAGGCCATTGGGTGGAAAAGCCAATGTTGGGTGGAAAAGTCAAGGTTCAACATCAATGGGACAAATTTTGGGATAAAAACCCCCCGTTTGGATCAAAACCCAGACTTTGGGTGCAATCGGATGAATTTGCGATAAAACGCTCCATTTGGGTAGAAAAGTCAAAGTTGGGCATTCAATGAGGATGGATTTGCCTGATAAAAATTCCCCATGGGTTTGGAAAAAGGTCAGTGTTGCGGTGGAAAGGTCAATGTTCAACATCAATGGGACAAATTTTGAGATTTAAAAATGCCCCCGTTTGGACCAACCCCAAGATTTTGAGTTCACATGGGGCATGATTTTGCGGGATAAAAACGCTCCAATTGGACGGAAAAGTCAACGTTGGGTGGAAAAGCCAATATTGGACTTCCATGGGGACAAATTTTAGGATAAAAACGCCCCAATTGGGTAGAAAAGTCAACGTCGGACATCAACGAGGATGGATTTTGAATAAAAATGCCCAGTTGGGTGGAAAAGCCAACGCTGGGCCTCAAGGGGGATGGATTTTTGGATAAAAACACCCAGCTGGGTGGAAAAGTCAAGATTCAACATCAATGGGACAAATTTCGGGATAAAAACGCTCCCTTTGGACCAAACCCCAAGATTTTGGTCAATGGGGAAGAATTTTGGGGTAAAACTCCCTAATTGTATGGAAAAGTCAATGTTGGACCTCAATGGGGATGAATTGGGGGTAAAAAGGCCCAGTTGGGTGGAAAAGCCAATGTTGGGTGGAAAAGCCAATTTTGGGTGGAAAAGTCAAGGTTCAACATCAATGGGACAAATTTTGGGATAAAAACGCCCCCGTTGGATCAAAAACCCACGACTTTGGTCAATGGGGATGAATTTGGGGATAAAAATGCTCCAATTGGGTAGAAAAGTCAACGTTGGGCATCAATGAGGATGGATTTGTGATAAAAATGCCCCAATTGGGTGGAAAAGTCAGTGTTGGTTGGAAAAGTCAATGTTCAACATCAATGGGACAAATTTTGAGATAAAAACGCCCCCGTTGGACCAAACCCCAAGATTTTGGTCAATGGGGATGAATTTTGGGATAAAAACGCTTCCATTTGGTGAAAAAGTCAACGCTGGATGGAAAAAATCAAGTTGGATCTCAACAGGGATGCAGTTGAGATTAAAAACGCTACCAATTTGGATGGAAGCAACGTGGGTGAAAAAAGTCATATTGGGACCTCAACGGGACAAATTGGGATAAAAACGCCCCCGTTGACCAAACCCCAAGACTTTGTTCATGGGATGAATTTTTGGGATAAAACGTCCCAATTGGGTGAAAAAAGTCAACGCTGGATAAAAAAGTCAAGTTGCAATTCAACAGGGATGAGTTTTGGGATAAAAACGCTCCAATTGGACGGAAAAGTCAACTTTGGGTGGAAAAGCCTATATTGGACTTCAATGGGGACAAATTTTAGGATAAAAACACCCCAATTAGGTAGAAAAGTCAACGTCGGACATCAACGAGGATGGATTTGGAATAAAAATGCCCAGTTGGGTGGAAAAGACAACGCTGGGCCTTAAGGGGGATGGATTTTTGGATAAAAACACCCAGTTGGGTGGAAAAGTCAAGATTCAACATCAATGGGACAAATTTCGGGATAAAAACGCTCCCTTTGGACCAAACCCCAAGATTTTGGTCAATGGGGAAGAATTTTGGGGTAAAAACTCCCTAATTGTATGGAAAAGTCAATGTTGGACCTCAATGGGGATGAATTTGGGTTAAAAAGGCCCAGTTGGGTGGAAAAGCCAATGTTGGGTGGAAAAGTCAAGGTTCAACATCAATGGGACAAATTTTTGGATAAAAACGCCCCCGTTGGATCAAAACCCACGACTTTGGCCAATGGGGATGAATTTGGGGATAAAAATGCTCCAATTGGGTAGAAAAGTCAACTTCGGGCATCAATGAGGATGTATTTGTGATAAAAATGCCCCAATTGGGTGGAAAAGTCAGTGTTGGGTGGAAAAGTCAATATTGGACCTCAATGGGGACAAATTTTGAGATAAAAACTCCCCCATACCACCAAAACCTAAGATTTTGGTCAATGGGGGTTAATCTTGGGATAAAAAACACCCCAATTGGGTGAAAAAAGTCAACGTTGGATGGAAAAGTCAAGGTTGGAACTCAACAGGGATGAGTTTTGGGATAAAAACGCTCCAATTGGATGGAAAATTCAACATGGGGTGGAAAAGCCAATATTGGACCTCAATGGGGACAAATTTTGGGATAAAAACGCTCTCGTTGGACCAAACCCCAACATTTTGGTCAATGGGGATGAATTTTTGGGATGAAAACGTCCCAATTGGGTGAAAAAGTCAACGTTGGGTAGAAAAGTCAAGGTTGTAACTCAACAGGGATGAGTTTTGGGATAAAAACGCTCCAATTGGACGGAAAAGTCAACGTTGGGTGGAAAACTCAATATTGGACCTCAATGGGGACAAATTTTGGGATAAAAACGTCCCCATCCCACCTAAACCCGAAGATTTTGGTCAATGGGGGTGAATTTTGCGACGAAAACGCCCCAATTGGGTGAAAACGTCAACGTTGGATGGAAAAGTCAAGGTTGGAACTCAACAGAGATGAGTTTTGGGATAAAAACGCTCCAATTGGACGGAAAAGTCAACGTTGGGTGGAAAACTCAATATTGGACCTCAATGGGGACAAATTTCGGGATAAAAACGCCCCCGTTGGACCAAACCCCAACATTTTGGTCAATGGGGATGAATTTTGGGATAAAAACACCCCAAATGGATGGAAAAGTCAATGTTGGGAGAAAAAATCAATGTTCAACGTCAATGGGTCAAATTTTGGGATAAAAACGCCCTCGTTGGTCCAAAACCGAACATTCTGGTCAATGGGGATGAATTTTTGGGATAAAAATGCTCCAATTGGACGGAAAAGTCAACATTGGGTGGAAAACTCAATATTGGACTTCAAGGGGGACCAATTTTGGGATAAAAACGCCCCCGTTGGACCAAACCCCAAGACTTTGGTCAATGGGGAAGAATTTTGGGGTAAAAATGCTCCAATTGGGTAGAAAAGTCAAAGTTGGAAATCAACAAGGATAATTTTGGGTAAAAAGGCCCAGTTGGGTGGGAAAGCCAATATTGGGTGGAAAAGTAAATGTTCAATGTCAATGGGAAAAATTTCGGGATAAAAACGCCCCCGTTGGACCAAACCCCAAGATTTTGGTCCATGGGGATGAATTTTGGAATAAAAACGCTCCAGGTGGGTGAAAAAGTATACGCTGGATAAAAAAGTCAAGGTTGGATCTCAACAGGGATGAGTTTTGGGATAAAAACGCTCCAATTGGACAGAAAAGTCAACGTTGGGTGGAAAAGCCAATATTGGACTTCAATGGGGACAAATTTTAGGATAAAAACGCCCCAATTGGGTAGAAAAGTCAACGTCGGACATCAACGAGGATGGATTTGGAATAAAAATGCCCAGTTGGTGGAAAAGCCAACGCTGGGCCTCAAGGGGGATGGATTTTTGGATAAAAACACCCAGTTGGGTGGAAAAGTCAAGATTCAACATCAATGGGACAAATTTCGGGATAAAAACGCTCCCTTTGGACCAAACCCCAAGATTTTGGTCAATGGGGAAGAATTTTGGGGTAAAAGCTCCCTAATTGTATGGAAAAGTCAATGTTGGACCTCAATGGGGATGAATTTGGGTAAAAAGGCCCAGTTGGGTGGAAAAGCCAATGTTGGGTGGAAAAGTCAAGGTCCAACATCAATGGGACAAATTTTGGGATAAAAACGCCCCCGTGGAATCAAACCCCACAACTTTGGTCAATGGGGATGAATTTGGGGATAAAAATGCTCCAATTGGGTAGAAAAGTCAACGTTAAGTTTATGAGGATGAATTTGTGATAAAAATTGCCCCAATTGGCGTGGGGAAAAGTCAGTGTGGGTGGAAAAGGTCAATGTTCAACATCAAATGGGACCCAAAAATTTTGATAAAAAAACGCCCCCGTTGGACCAAACCCCAAGATTTTGGTCAATGGGGATGAATTTTGGGATAAAAACGCTCCATTTGGGTGAAAAAGTCAACGCTGGATGGAAAAATCAAGGTTGGATCTCAACAGGGATGAGTTTTGAGATAAAACCGCTACAATTGGATGGAAAAGTCAACGTTGGTTGAAAAAGTCAATATTGGACCTCAACGGGGACAAATTTTGGGATAAAAACACCCCCGTTGGACCAAACCGGAAGAGTTTGGTCAATGGGGATGAATTTTTGGGATAAAAACGTCCCAATTGGGTGAAAAAGTCAACGTTGGATAAAAAAGTCAAGGTTGCAATTCAACAGGGATGAGTTTTGGGATAAAAACGCTCCAATTGGACGGAAAAGTCAACTTTGGGTGGAAAAGCCAATGTTGCATTTCAACGGGGACAAATTTTAGGATAAAAACGCCCCAATTGGTTAGAAAAGTCAACGTCGGACATCAACGAGGATGGATTTGGAATAAAAATGCCCAGTTGGGTGGAAAAGCCAACGCTGGGCCTCAAGGGGGATGGGTTTTTGGATAAAAACACCCAGTTGGGTGGAAAAGTCAAGATTCAACATCAATGGGACAAATTTCAGGATAAAAACGCTCCCTTTGGACCAAACCCCAAGATTTTGGTCAATGGGGAAGAATTTTGGGGTAAAAACTCCCTAATTGTATGGAAAGTCAATGTTGGACCTCAATGGGGATGAATTGGGG
>JAVTVJ010002987.1:0-31119 GCA_034509425.1 Eopsaltria australis | reverse complement strand
GTAATATAAAAGGGGATCTTTATTTCGAAGGTCTTCAGGAGCAGTTATGGAAAGGTGTCCATAAAAGCCCACCCCTCCAGGGGTGAGGACATATTTATAGCTTTTAGGAAATTAGCATAATTGATTAAAAGCACCAATTAGAAGAACAAGTGGTGATTCAATTCCCCCCCTGGTCCAGCCCCTTCTTTGGAGCCCCCCTCTCAGCACTGACTCTACTTTGTTTATGAAAATGTACCTCAGAATTGTTATCGGCCTTGGTTCCCAGGAAGAACCAAGATAGGACAGGGCCTTGCACCCCCTGGGGCTTGGAGCTCTGGCATTTGTTTTGTCTTTCTGCTTAGGGAAAGGCCATGGAAAAGTACTGGAAAAACCAGCTATTAATACAGTAGGCTACAGAGCTACAAATATGTGTGCAAAGAGTACAGAGAACATATAAGAGAAAAAAGGCAAAAACCAAATGGCATCAATGGGGGTTCCTTTTCTGACATATTTCTGGGTACACTGGTAGGGGCAGATAGTCTTAGCAACCAATTACAGGGCACTATAAAAACACATGGGGCATGACATTGTTGAAAATGGTGCCTACCTGCTATAAAATGGCGGCTGAAACATTGTGGCATGCCCTGTGTATTTAGACTGAGGGGACTTCCTGTAGCATATTCATGCAAGAGACACAAGCTGAGAGCAAGTGAATCTGTTTTATTGCAAAGTTAAGACAGAACTTATACATTTTAGTGTGAGAAGCTGTGTTCAGCAGTTTGCTTGAAATGAGTTGTAGGCCTGTAATAAATCCATCACCTTGACAGTTTGTTGTTTTTCTCTGAAGGTTTACAGACTTGAAAAACAGGATGCTGTCGCGTTCCCTGCTTCGGTCCCACCTTGGTACCGGCGGCGGAGTCCTAGCGCTACCCTAGGAAGTCGTTCGCGATCTGGAAGACTTCCTCGGAGTGCCTACTGCGGGCACAGCTGGTCCGAGTTTCGGTCCGGGGAGATGTTGCCCCCGGAGCTTGATGAGACTGCAAAGAACTACCAGAGAAGGAGGTCTCTTGGTATGTGATTTCGGTAGGTTTATTGCCTCCAAAGGGAGCACATGGACCAAGAGCCAAGAACAGCTTATTACATCGGTATTTAAGGGACGAACAACACCCAATAGAATGAGGGCAGGGGGCAATACGGGGGAGGGGCTGGGGTGCATGATCAAATGGGGTTTATGGAGGGAAGGGGAACAGAGAACAACGAATGAACTATGGAGTGACAGGGAATTTCCCAGAGTGGGAATACATAACAGACAAGTCAAGTAACCAATAGCAGGAGCTTGGGGTCCGTGGATTGGTGGTCCATTTGCTGCCCCTGGGAGCTTTGGGGGGAAACCCTCTGTCCGTGGAACCTGTCCAGAAGTCTCCTTGCTTTCTGATCCAGAAACACCACAACAGGATGCCTTTCCTGTTTTCGGATCGTGTGTAATCAGCATTTTCCCCGTTTCTCAGCATTCTTGCTGCTGCAGCCTTCCGCAGTGGTGGCTTCCTCTGTAACTCCAGATGTCCCCCTTTTATTTTTATTGGGGTCATAGATAAAGCTAAGGTGACCATGACTTGTTTTTGCGTGCTTTTAACAGCTGTGATTATCTTGAAAAAGGACAAGACAAAAGATTTAAAGGGTATCATTGCCAGACAACTCAGTCCAATGAAAACCCAAACTCGTAAATTTATCCCATAAAACCAATTTTTCGGATTTAGCCAAGAAAGATAATTTTTCAGATCTGTCAACACCTTTTGTTCCTGCAGAGTTTGTAAAGTTCTGAGTTGATCCTTTAATTGAGTGTGAAGTGACTGAATATCTTGCCACAAGGTTTTATCAAAGGCCCCTTGGAGGTGATTTCTAACTGTCTCCCAATTCTGTTCTGTCATTCCACGGAAGAGGAGTGACACATAAAGAATTATGGATGTGTTCCCAATCACAGTGCAGGGATAGACGAGTATTTTGGGGCCTCAACTCTCTCACCTACCTATAAAAGAGCACTTTCCAAGGCATCTAATCTGGCCATTATTTCTTTATCAATGTTTTCTTGTGTTTGTAATTCTTTTGTGGTATTAGTTAAAGCCTGTCCCACGGTATGGGCAGTTTGAATGGAATGAGTTAAGGCAGCAACAGCCACAGAGGCTGTGGTTAATACTATCACAGCAGAAACAATAGCAAAAATTAGCCAGCCCAGAAATTTGCAAAACTGTTTCTTACTCATTTGGATTTCCTCTTGGACTAGTTGAGCCAATTGTGAAAAACCATCTTGTCCTTCCCAAGCTCGAGTCAGATTTCCAGGTACCAAATTTTCAGATCTTTTAAATGGAAGAAGGACAGAATAGTTATGCATAACTTCATAGGTTACACATGACTTGAAAACAAAAGAATCAGCGGATAAAAAAATGCAAATAATTTCTATAATCTATCAAAAAATCATGAGCTAAAGCAAAGAGATATGGGTGTGAAGTACAAGTCATTAGCAATTGTTTTTTCAGTAGTGTTAAATTAGCAATTGTAGCATTCTTATATAATTTTACTTGGTATATCCTATTGCCAAAAGCAGATAACAATATTTTCCACAAATGTTTGTACACAAGGGACTGATTATTACCTAAATAATATTGAATTAATGACCTGGCCATCCACTATCGCGCTAAACAATACTGCAGTTTGCCTTTTGGGACAGGAGAATGGTTGTATTGATCTCACTTTCTCTAAGGATACCATGTGGTCCCCAATAAATTATCCTCCCATACTGTAAGAGCTGTTGTTGTGGCCATTGTCCTATACATGACGCCCATTCCAAACACCATATATTGGAGATGGGTGTAAAATGACATTTTGGGAAATGAGGTAGAGTGGCATCCACAGATATGTTGCAGGTGGACAGAATGGCCAGCAATGTAATATCAGTCCATTTTCTTGCAGTCTCTGAGTGTACATATATTAACTGTAATTGCATAGAAAAGTTAGCACAAGGTAAAGAGGTACTTGTTTGATTCCATGTTAAGCCTATAGGCAGTAAATCAGTAAGAAATGTAGTATTAATAATGTATGTATCTACAATATCCTGATCCATGGGAGGAAGCCAAGTTCCTCCTACCCATTCTGTTCCATTGTTGCTGAGGGGAGGCTCTGGATCCCAATAGGTCAGAAGGCAAAAACCAGTGGCTGAATGATGTGCGCCCAATAGATTCTCCATTCCACCACTTGATGGCAGTATAGCAGTGGAAAGACAAGATTCACTGTTGTCATCCTTGGCTGGGTTTGATGTATCTCGCCAGGAGCCAATATGGTCCTGTGGGCCAAGAAACATACCCATAACCTCTTCCCCAAGCTAACAGTGGAACTGGACCTTTCCTCTGACTACTATGTACATCTTTGTATGTAACTTCTGGGTAAACTCCTCCATCAGTGGTCTGACCTAGGCGTCTTTGATGTGCCATTAAGTCATCTGTAGTGGAGAGATTCAAACAATTTAAAACATAGGTTGCTTTATCAAGCTGCTCTTGAGGGAGCACACCTACTGGGTTCCCCCTTTTTTGTTTCTGTAGCATGTTTTTCAATGTATAGTGTGCCCTTTCCACTATGGCTTGCCCTGTTGGAGAATGGGCAATACCTGTAATACCCCAAGTGTGGAAAAATTCTTGTGTTTTATGAGATGCACGTGCAGGTCTGTAATATGTTTTTGTCTGTTGGGGCACTCCCACCATGGTGAAAGCACGTAGCCAATGTCAGGTGGCATCTCTCGATTTGTCACCCTTGTGTGCTGTTCCTAATATGAATGCTGAAAAGGTATTAATTGAAACATGCACGTATTTAGAAGTCCCAAAGTTTGATATGTGGGTAGCATCTATTTGCCACATGTCACTGGGTTTCAACCCTCATGGCTTTGTACTTAACGTTTGTGGCAAAGAAAGAGTCTGTTGACATTGTGAGCAAGTATTCACTACATCCTATGCTTGTGGCAAGGTGTATTGGGTCTGACTGGGGTAAAGCTCACAGGCCTTACACTGCTGTACTTTGCTTTGGTAGCTGGTGTTGATAACAGAGCAGTGTTTTGGCTACTGCTAAGCTGTGCTGTCCCTCTGACATTCCTTCCCCCACTGAAGGGGATGAGGGGGCCAGATCCTGGGAGGGGACACAAGCAGGCCAGCTGACCCCAGTCAGCCAAAGAGATATTCCATACCATATGACATCAGCTCAGATATATAAGGGAAGGAAGAGAGGAGGAGGAGGAGGAGGCACTCGGGACTTGTCCATGTTTGCCTCCTCGAGCAACCATCACGTGTGCTGGAGCCCTGCTTCCCAGAAAGTGTCCGGACATCGCTGCTGATGGGAAGTAGAGATTGATTGTTTTCTCTTCTTGCTCTTGCACGCGCAACTTTCAACTTGCTTGTTCTATTTTTTCCTCCACTGTAATAAAACTGCCTTTACTCACCCTGATAGTCTTTTTCAATATTATCCTCTCCCCTCTCCCAGTGGGAGGGGGAGTGATAGAGTGACTGAGTGGGCACCTGGCCCCTGGCCGGGGTCAACCCACGACACAAGGTTAGATTGAATTGTTTTGCCAGTGCTCAGGCATTTTGATGGTAGAAATCATGAGAAAGTTTTGCCTGCCTGTCTTAGGTTACAATGGTATGTATTCTATCACCATCTTCATGGGATGTTGGGGCCAGGTGGGGCAGTGTTCCTGGCTCATCCCTGATGGCAGCGGGACATCTTCTCTAATGGGCCAGCCGTTAGAGCCAGGTGGGGCACTTTGCTTTGCTCATCCCTAATGGCTGCAGTTAATGGGCCATTGAGTCCCACTGATAAACTCCACCATCCCATTGTGAGATGCCCCGCCCAGGATGAGGAACCAATGTATCCCTAACTGAATATAAACTAGGATTTGAAACACCACAAGTCAGCTTTTCCACTGGATTCCCAGAGGAAGACCAGACCCTTCTACACCACCACTGGATTCC
The DNA here is from genome assembly GCA_034509425.1 of Eopsaltria australis. Classification (NCBI taxonomy): domain Eukaryota; kingdom Metazoa; phylum Chordata; class Aves; order Passeriformes; family Petroicidae; genus Eopsaltria; species Eopsaltria australis. Next base: position 26,131 of record JAVTVJ010002987.1, on the reverse strand, counting down.
CAGAGGAGAACTACACCTTTCCACAGGATCACTGCTTCAACAGAATCACATCTATCACTCCCAGAGGAATGCAGTCACCTTTCTAAGTGGACTACTACCAACACCCTGGCCGACAGGGTGTCAGGTTGTATTCTGACTCTGTCAGTGTTTTTGTACTATTGCATTTTTCTATTAAATTGTAGTTCTGACTTTGAGTCTCTCACTGATTTGCTTTCAAAGTACCACACTGCCCTAAATTTTGTGGTATAGTGACTGTCATTGTGAGGGCATCCACCCTTGCATTACCTTCAACTATAGGTCCAGGCAGAGTGGTGTGTGACCTAAGGTGCAGAATGTAATATTCATGAGACCTGTGAAGTAAAAAGTTGTACAGAGCGGTTAATAACACAAAAAGATCTTTGTTAGAGACGTCCTTCAGGAATGACTGCTCAATTCTCTCAACGATTCCTGTAACATAAAGAGAATCACAAACAATGTTAGTAGGTTCCTATGAAAAAGGGGAAAATGCTTCTACCACAGCTGCCAATTTGACCAATTGTGTAGATCCAGGTGGAAAGGTTATCGAATGTTGCCACTGTCCCTTATCATTTTTTGACAGGGTGACAGCTTTGTGTGTCTTTCCTGATCCATCAGTGAAAACATTCTTTGCATCAGGGATAGGAGTCTTTGACTGCAATCGTTGAGGTCGGAAGTTCTTGGAAGGATTGAAGCAGGGCATGAGGTTGTGGCATCATGTGAAAAAAACTGCCCATTATAGTCCGCAAGGCCAATTTGAAATGATAGTGAATCCCTGAATGGACTCACTAATCCTGCTGCAGTAATAGGGAGGTGTGTCACTGTCAGATTATATCCTGTTAGTCTCTGGCATTGGAGTCGTTCCATCAACAGCAGTCGAATAAGCATCTCAAGCTGAGTGGTTATAGTTTTCGAAAAGGTGCCTGGCAGAAAACCCCATTCTAATAGCCAGAGACGATGTTCCTGTACATCACATTGAGCAATAAGAGAACAGGTTTGGAAAGACCGCGTGTCCTGGGTTAGTCAGGAGGGGTCAAAATCTAGGAAGTGACCTATGTTGCAGGAAGTGATATAACTTCCTTCCTGGGAGAGAGAGAGCCAGTAGCTAGGTAGCTTTAAGGACTGATATGTAGGTGAACCAATTAAAAAGTTGATCCGTCTTCGAGGAAAGGACCATATATAAGCAAAGACCCTCTGAGCCTCTTCCTATTTTGGCCTGCTGCTGTGTAGAGAGGAGCATCTCCCTGTCTCTCTCCTGGGTAAGGTCCTGCCCGTTCCATCCCTCCCCTCCCCCCCCCCCCGCCCTTTTTCCAAAGGAGGGAGAGGGGGAGAACGGAGGTCTAGGGTGGCCGTGCCACTGCAGCTGGGCGTGGGGGAAGGAACCAGATGGAATTTTTGGCAGATACAGTTCAGCTGACATGTCAGCTACACTAGACAGGGCCAGATCCCTGCTCTGGGCCAGGCAAGGACCGGGTCAGACTCCATCCAGTTTGGGCCAGGCCCTGCCCTGTCACCCTGGGCCTGGCCGGCCCTACCTGGCCGAGCCAGCTTCTCAGAGCCAGGCCACAGAGACTCTGAGTGCTTCTGCCATCCAGCTTGGACCTTTTCAAAGAGCCTGGAAGAGACCACGTGATTGTCACACTGCCGGAGGGAGAGAGAGAGAGAGAGATTAACTCTATCCATGCCTGGACTAAACTTACAGACACCCATCCTTCCTTGCCCAGAGAGAGGAACGAGTGAGGACATCTACATAAATGCAGTATAGAGACTTTGCAGTCAGTGAGGAAAGCAGAACTGATGCCTAGAGGGAGGTGTATGAGAAGTGCTTCGAGAGTGAAGCTGAAAATTCTTTTGCAGAACCATGGTTGGGGACTGAGCTAATAAATTCTCTGTAATATATGAAGAAATAGTCCAAAGGGGGATGTGAGGTTCTAATTGCAGCCAGTGAACTGAAATACCTGGGTAAAGACAAGTAGGTATTGAAATAAGTAGAACCTGATGAGAAACTTGAACCAGGACAGAGGAGAGGCTGTGACCCAGAGCCCTGGTCCCGGGGGGAATGCCAGAGAACTTATGTTGTCAGAACCTGTGTTGCTCAGCACAGAAGAATGGATTTTTTTTTTTTTTTTTGTTGCTGCAACTGAACTGTGCATCCTTAAAACTGATACCCTGTGGACTGTTCATAACCCACCATAGTGGCTGTGGGAAGGCTACTGGGGTGGAAGGGAACCACCACAAGCCGATCTTTCTTCCAGGTGGCAGCTGATGGTGAGGCAGAAAACCCATAAAAAACTGTATTTTTCTTACAGAAAATCCATGGCATAAACAAAAGAGACTTCTCTCCCTAAATGAACTGAAACGAGAGCTATTTCTGAGGTGGTAAACTGATTGGAGGTCAAAGTGTTGTCTTTTGTATGTTGTCGGGGATAAAGAAATGGAGAGGTGGGGGAAGGAAGGGTGGTCTGAGGAGTTTGTCCTGGTTTTTCTTGTTTTTTTTTTCTCTGTCTTAGGTATATTAATAAACTTTCTTTATACTTTATAAAGTTTGAGCCTGCTTTGCCTACTCCTAATCCTCATCTCACAGCAAACATCAGGTAAATTTGGTAAGTGTGCTGGCATTTGGCCAGAACCTCGAATAGGCAAACTGGAAGCACTACACCACAGGATCGTGAACAGCCGCAAAGTCAAATCTGGGTTTCGACGTGTGGCAACGGTCTTATTGATTTTATCACTTGCAGTCTCTAAAGCCTTTTGGGCAGTTTTTGTCAACTGCCTAGGGGAAGAGAGATCTGGGTCCCCCTTTCAACAATTGAAATAAGGGGGATAATTCCTCTGGGGTGATTCCCAATAAAGGGTGAATCCAATTAATAGTGCCAAACAACTTTTGCAAATCATTCCATGTGTGTGTGTCAGTTTTTAGGGTAACTGGCTTTGGGGTGGCTTTCATCTCTAATAATATGAAACCCACTGAAGTTCTGTTCGGATATTTTCTGTGGCTACTGTTCTGGGTTGACTGTATGATGCTTGTATCCCCAATCGTCTGTCCTGCTTATCCCGGGTATTAAGTTCTGTAGCTTTAAGTTAGGCCCAGAGAGACAGAGAGTGAAGACAGTGAAGAGGGGGAGAGAAAACGCACACAGTTTGTCTACAGGAGTTACACCTTACTCCCCCGGAAATTCCTTTGGAGACTGCGCTCGAAGCGGGGACAGAAAAATAGAGATAACCTCTCTGTGTGTGCTCTCCGAGTTCACAGCAGAGTGCTCTTGGAGATCTCTCGGCTTTTGCAGGGAGAGAGAGACTTTGTTTCTTTTGCTGTTTTTTTTCTTCTGGGACTGGTCAGCATCTCTTTGGTCCAAGACATCAGGACAATCCCCCGGGGGCCCCCTGACTCTGCAGCCGGGTCTGGCCATCTGCCCCAGCCTCTGGAGGGACTGAGGCTGACACAACCACACCCACAGAAGGACTCTCTGGACCTACCATCTCTTCAGAGAAAGGAGAGGTTTCATTGTTTTATATAATTCAATTTTTTCCATGCTTGTGAATATTCTGCTTATTAAATAAATAGTTTTTTCCACTTTTTCTCTAAGGAAATTTTTCCCAAACCGGTTTGGGGGAGGGGTGGCTGAAATTGGCTTGTCTAGAGGAGACCCCCTTGGAGGTTTCCTCCTAACATTTGCCCTAAACTAGGACACTACGCACAAGCCTCTGCTGGAAAGCGTTACCTTTAAAGCAGCAAGACAATCATGCAATAATGGAGAGTTGTCAGAAGCAATTAAAACATTGTCCGTATAGTGATACAGCAAAGCAGAGGAATATATTTTTGCCGTATTGCTTGTATTCCTGAGTGAACGACAAATTGACAGATAGTAGGACTGATTTTCATACCCTGAGGTAGCACAACCCAGTGGTATCGTTCCATGGGGGTCTCATGATTGACAGATGGTAAAGAAAAGGCAAGTTTAGGGGCATCATCAGGATGCAAAGGAAGTGTAAAGAAGCAGTCTTTTAAGTCAATTATCGCCAGTTCCCAGTGTTCTGGAATCATTGTGGGGTTAGGTATTCTTGGTTGTAATGCCCCCATATGTGACATGACTGCATTCACTGCCCTGAGATCCTGTAAAAGCCTCCACTTTCCCAATTTCTTAGGAATAACAAAAATACGTGTATCCCATGGGCTGGTGGAAGGGACTATGTGACCCCAACGTAATTGCTCTTGTACAAGGATTCGGGCTTGATGAAGCTGCTCATTTTTCAAGGGCCACCGATTTATCCAGATCGGCCTGTTTGAAAGCCAAGTCAGCTTAAGAAGTGGCTTTTCATCAATGGCCCCCATCAAAAATGTGTTGAAATGATCAAACCTCATTGCATCATCAGGTCTCGCTCCCACAAAGTGCCTGGGATCAGGAGTACATATGGCCTCAAGGTGGCAGTCTTGCCTTCTGGTCCGATTATATTCTGTTCTTTTGTAGGCTGAGAGGGAATTTGCTGTCCACTGATGCCTGCTACAATCACAGTTGAAGGTGCCAGAGGCCAGTAGGGGGGCCATTCCTTTCGGGATATGATGGAAACATCTGCGCCAGTGTTGACTAAACCTGTAAAAGACACAGATTCTATTTGTCAAGTGAGTAATGGTTGTTGTACCCCTATGACTTTTGACCAAAATATTTGAGGGGTGCCTGTGCTCCCAAATCCTCCTGCATTTCATTCTTCTTGTAAGATTGGTGCTGAACAGGGAATTGCTGGCAGTGGTATTAATTCTGGCAGTCTACTGTGTGCCACTGTACAGGGAGGATTAGGTGTCCAAGCCATGATTTTAATTTCCCCTTTATAGTCAGCATCAATGATTCCTGGTAGTATAAATAGTCCTGTGCGGGTGGTAGAGGAGCGTCCGAGGAGTAAAGCATGTGTTTGAAAAGGCAGTGGCCCGTGCACAGATGTGGGGAGAAGGTGAACCAAGGTATCCTTCAGGGTTGTGGTAGCGCTGACGACCAGGTCCAGGCTGGCACTCCTGGGGGTGCCCCTTGCAAGCCTTGTGCTTATATTGATGTCTGAGTGTGGTCCTGTTGGATTGGGGGGCACCAGACCTCGTGCCCCCTTTTGAGTTTCCCTGCTTTGGGAGAGGGTTGCAGTCTTTGTCATATTTAGACCAGCACTGATTGCTCTAATGAAACCCTTTTTGGCAGCAAGGACAAAGTTTACTGGGCTTTTCATTGCCTTTTTGTCCCTTTGGACACTGCTTCCTAATATGTCCTAGCTCCCTGCATTCAAAGCACTTAATAGCTGCTCTGGCCACTTGCAGTTGTTGGGCTGTCACAGTAGCAATTAGTTATGCTTTGAATTGTTCTGAGCCAGTATTAGCACATGCCTTGATATAATCAGAAAGTTCAACATCAGCATGGTTACATATCGGGTCCAGGGCTTTTTTACAGTCATTGTTAGCATTTTCATAAGCAAGAGATTTTAGAACAGCATCAGCTGCTTCCTGCATATCAATTTACCACCTAATGACTAATTGTAATTGATCAATAAAGGTAATGTATGGTTCCTGAGGCCTCTGCCTCCCAGCAGCAAAACCAGGCTAATTTTTTTGTATCAGGTACTTTTAGTAGCACACGCATGGCAATAACAGTAGATTGTTCCCACGCTTGTGGGGGGATTCTTAATTGAGCCCAAACAGTAGCATACATTTCTGTGCCAGAGAGCTGTCATGCACCTATATTAATGGGTGGTTGTTGTTTACCATTATTCAATGCCTGAGTTTTAGCCAAATCTGCAAATTCTGTCCACCATAGTATTGCCCTCCTGTCAAAATTGTCTTAAAAAGAGATATCCAATCCACTGGTAACGTAGTATGTGCTTCTGCAACTGCATCCAATAAATTCATAGTAAAGGAGGAATGTAAACCATTTTCTTTCACTGATTTCCTCAGTTCCTTTACCGTCTCAAATGACAATTGTTTGTGATGTTGGTTTTTGATTACGATATACAACAGGCATTGCTTGAAAAAATTCAATATCACCCTCATCCAATGCTCACCTCCAGCATTTCTGTATAAACCTTTCTGGCTCAGGTCCTATAGGTGGTATTCTTTCCTCATCATAGTCACTAGAGGAATAGGATGTCATATAAGATGATGGTGGAATATGTAAAATATTTCCTGCAGCCTTTTTGTGTGCCATTTGCAGTATTTCTTCTATGCTAGGAGCAGCTGCTGCCATAGTACGTGCAAGGGCTAAAGGAGGATATAAGTCTGGTTTTGTCCAAGGTCAACTGAACCAGGATCAAATGGATCCTTTTTCTCCAGATCATTATCCCCAAGTGATGTTTCATTAACAAAAACAACAGTATCTGGCGGCAATGCCAGCGGAGCATCTGCAAGGATGCGATCTGCATCCTTAAATTGTTGCCAGGCCAAATATATCACACGCCAAGTAATAATATCATCAGGGTGGACATAGTGATGAGTAATTTGGCATATGTGCAAACATTCACCCACCTTTTGCCAGTGAGTAAGGTCATAGGAACCATCTGATGGGTGCCAGGGACAAAATTGTCTGACCCATATAAGTAGCTGTATGAGTCCTTGGGGTTGGAGTTTATATCCTTGTTCCCTGGTAATACCCAACACACAGTCTTTATGCAGTTTTTGGGATTTTGTTGTGCTTTGTCCCATTATAAGAAATGCTTCCCGACCGCTCGCAAAGGCTAACCTGTTCTATAGACAGCGATAAAAGGAGCTCCTTGATGATGAGCTGAACACACCCACAGTTGGTCCGGTCAGGGTATGCCACAAGACTGGACCATGTCAGTAGTAATGAAGTCCCTGTTAATCGGGAGCCATTTGTAGCGTATGAATGTGAGAGACACAAGCTGAGAGCAAGTGAATTTGTTTTATTGAAAAGTTAACACAGAACTTATACACTTTAGTGTGAGAAATTGCGTTCAGTTGGTTGCTTGAAAATGGTTTAAGGCCTGTAATAAATACATCAGCTTGACAGTTTGTTATTTTTCTCTAAAGGTTTACAGGCTTGACAAACAGGATGCCTTTCCTGTTTTTGGATCATGTGTTATCAGCTTTTTCCCCGTTTCTCAGCATTCTTGCTGCTTCAGCATTCCACAGTGATGGCTTCCTGTGTAACTCCACAATTTCCTGCTTTAATATCCTTCTGGGTTAAACAGGAAATGGGTGGCTGGTCCAGCCAGCCAATCACAGGGGTGTCCGGGAACACATGGGTATGACCATGTCAAGAAATGTCTGTCAGCCAATCACAAGTCAGTTTGAAAACACAGGGTTTATGACAGTTAACAAAATGGCAACTCCCTGCCATAAAATGATAGCTGAAACAAAATGGTGGTTCCCTATATATGTAGAGGAAGGGGCTTCCTGGTCTGATGTACCTTTGAGTAAATTGGAAGGGGCCGCTGGTCTGGTCAACCAATCACAAGAGAGCACATGAAGAGAAGATGGGAGTGACTTCCAAGGGAGAATGAAGCATGTGGTTGCCTGCAAGGGGCAGGACTTCTGCTGGAAGCTGGAGGTGGGGTAGCTGCCACTCCTTATCAGTTGTCCCTGTAATACTGATATGGTCATTATTTTACTTTATCTGATTAAACATTAGGGAGGGTTTAGATTAGATATTAGGAAAAATTTCTTCACTGAAAAGGTTGTAAAGCATTGGAACAGACTGTCCAGGGAAGTGACAGTCACTATCCCTGGAAGTGTTCAAAAAACATGTGGATATGGCACTTGAGGACATGGTTTAGTGGTGAACTTAGTGATGGTGCTGGGTTAATGGTTTGAATTGATGATCTTAAAGGTCTTTTTCAACCCTAATGATTCTATGATTGATTGTTTCTTCTCCCAAAGATGTTTGAGTCTAGTAAGCAGATGAGAATAAGGATTATTTTTTCAATTGCGGCATGCTGTGAACAATTACATAAATCATAGTCAACATTTGTAATGAACTGAAAAATTTGTGTGAGATGTAATGTATTCACATGAGCACATGTATTACTTTAAGGCTTATAATTCACATAAATGCTAGATGAATAGGAAATGCTCAGAATATTATGTTAATTCATACAGGGAGATGAGTTTTTGCTCTTATGCAGATAATTCTCAAGGTTTTTTACCCAGTATAGTAATAGGACCTAGATTTTCTTCTCAGTCAAGTGATATTTTGAGCAATATAATGCAACTGACTTCTCACTTGAATATTTAATTTTACACTCACTTATGCAGAAGCACATCAGCTACTGATATGTAAAAACAATTTTTGGTATAATCTATTTCTTATCTTGGTCATTGACATTGCCCAACTTAGTTTATGAAATATGAATGCTCTGTTTGACTATAGATAAGTAAATTCTTGTATCACTGAACAGTTCCTTTCCTGGACTAGTGATTACAGTTTAAAAAAATTTAGACTGGGTTCTTAAGTAGAATCCATGCTTTTACAGAAGATACTAGGTATATTATAAACTTTTGTCATCCAGTGTTTTGTTTTAATGTTACTTGAAACTGGGAAATATTTTGCTCTTAAAGTTTTATAGTAGAGAGCATAGCTGATGAGAATTTTAGTACCTTCCATCCCACACAGAGAAGATCTAGTACTTCTCAAGTCTGGGATTTGATGACATTCTGTGGGAAGCCAAAGATAACAGCCTTTTATTTTTTTTGCCAAATTACATTGAAAATCTGACTTTAAACCTCTTGTCTACAGAGAACCAAAGTCTAGGATCAGAGTATAGCTACTAGATTTCATAGCTTCCTATATAAAAGTTTTGCATCATGCATATGTATGTAGCATTGAAACACCAAAGTTATTTTGCAGGTGTATTTCAGTAGTCTGCTTCCTTCTTTTATTTCTTTGGTGTGCTTTGACATATGACTTATATGTGATTCTACTATATGTATGAGGAATGGACACAATCAGTTCAATCAGTTTTGATGACAACAGATAGACACTCTTGGAATTTTGATGCCTGTGTACTGTAGAAGTCTAGAAGATAAGGGGGTTAATGTGTATGTCAGACACTGATAGCTGGATGGCTGTGAAGACAACCAAGGATTGTTGGTAATAACACTGGGAGAACAAACAGGATGTGGTTGGAGAAGGGGCCGTGCGAAGGTACAACATCACTTTTCTGGGACAAATATCCTTGTTCTGGCCTCGAGATAAGTACAACACAGTACAGCGCAAGCACAGGAATTGGGTCGAGAAGTGGGCATGGACTGTAGGGGGAGATCAAGACCACCAAAGATCCCCAAAGCCCTCTGATCCATTTACAGAAAGGTCTAGAAGAATGGACTGCACATGATAGCTATATTGCATAGAAAGCGAGAATCTTATCTCCAGGACAGGAAAAACTTAACTATGAAAAGGAACCCCCATGAAGCCCAGGTGTCTCCAGCAAGGCTGGAGCCAGGACTGATGATGTATTTTTGTCTCTTCCTTTCTTTCTCTCTCCCCCTCTTTAATTAATTTCTCTCTTTCTTCCCTTTCACCCTACCCCTTTATCCAAAACCCACTGCCCTGTGCTTATACTGGGAGGTCAGGGACCAACATACCAATTTCCATGCCAAGTGTACAATTTGCTAATAAAACTTTGTAAGCTTTTGCAGACCCTCTGACTTTTGTCCTTCCTTTCAACCAAGAGCATCTAAGAATCGTGGGTGCTCCTTTCCCCTTCGGGGTGGAATACCACACATACCTGGCTCAAAGTCTCCACAGGCATTTCACAATTCTGCATGGGCTACCAGCAAGACTACTAGTACTTTAGATTTAGTGCTAAAGGAAGACAATCCTTTAGAGAATATTTGGATGCTTATACTAACTAAATTGGAACTAGATATTTTTGGGCCTAAATACAATTACTCAGAACAGTAGAATCTGGAGAGGCGAGTGACTTAAGTTTCTCTGTTCTTGCTGCCTGAAAGTGCAGAACTTGAACGCAAGTCAGCCACACTGTCTTATGTATGAAGTAGTCTGATAATAAAACAATAAGATTATTTCAGACCAGAATCAGGGAGCAAACTATTACCTGGTCTGTATAAATGATCAAGGAAGTTAGAGTTCATATGTGAATTCAAGATGAAATTTAACAAGACATTTTCAATGTAGCCACAATATTTAGGTTTCTTTGATCCATGCATTTAATATAGTTTATTCTAGTCTCCTAGGTTAGGTAATAGGTAGCTTGGGGCTTCAGCTGGTAAGACAGTAAAATCACTGTACAAAAAACCTAAGCTAAACAGACACTGCTAACTCCTGCAAAATTCTCTTACAATTTACTCAAGCTCTAATATTTTTTGTGACCAGTAAATATATCTTTCAAAGAGATTTCTTGCCTTTACCTCCATTAATAAAAATTACAATTAAATAATGCCTTAAAATCAGTATACTTATGTCAAAGTAATAAACCTCATTCACTATAGCAAAGAGTAAATTATCCTTTTCTTTCCATTTCATAGGAATAGAGATATACAGAGATAAAAGAGTTTACTTGAGGTCAAGTACAAGATATTATCAGAGCTAGGGTTAAAAATAAGGGTTCTCCAGAGCTGTTCATAGACTACTTGATATTCCCACTTCCTCTGCTCTTTTACTATAATATAAATGACTTTGTTATTACAAGACTGTTAGAGGAAGTTATCCAAAAGATGAATGCATGATTATTTTTGTGTCCTGCTACCTATAAAATGAACAATTAATTTTCTCTTGGTAGATAAGCACACATCTGCATTAGTATATTGCACAGAGAATGAAAGAGGGAAGATTTAGTTCTTTAAATTAATATTTAAACTATAAAAATGAGCATGCTTTGCAGAAAACATCTTGAATGCATTTAACAATTCTGTTTCAAAGCAGTATATGACTAGTGACTTATTTACCTTAAGGAGAATGACTGAGATGTCTGTTTGGAATTATTCTTGGAATTAGACCAGTATGAAGTCTTCTTTGCCTATCTAACGTAATACTACTGAAAGGCAAGAAGCCCAAAGTGATGTATGTCTAGCTGACTGTGCACTGACAGTGTCATGCCTGGCAGTTCTATATGCCTTAAGCAAAAACACCCTCAGGAAAATGTATAAACCTAGGGGCATCATCACTATGAGGCATGGTAAACATAAATTCCTTTCTGAGGGATATTTAGTAAATAGAACCAAATACTTCTCTAGGTGATGGACAGGTTTTGCTAACAACTATAGTCCAGACTTCAGCCACAATGAAGCACCTTTTTAAATTACTGTGAAGATTAACTAATTATTTGCCTAAGAATACCCAGCATAACAGATAATACAAGAGCATTGTTTTCAGTTAATTTGTAAAGCCTTTCCAAATCCCAGAGATCCCATTAAAGGAAAATCAGACAATTTTAATGAGAATGTGGACAGTTACTCATACAGTCTGAAGCTACAAGGGCTATGTTTCTTGTTAGAGAAATGCTCAAATTCTGCTTTCCCTTAACCTGGTGTACATCAAAAAAGACCTTTCAGTTGCAGACATTTTGTATTAGGATAAGCCTGATATAAAATCAAGGAAGAATCAATCCTACTGGGATATATATATATATAAGGCAAGTATTATTTGGCAAACAATATGCATGAAAACTAATTTGATTGCTTTAAAATGTTCTTTTGAAATGCCTTCTTTAAGTGATGGTAGAAAAAAACAGCAGCAGACTATACAGTGAGATCTGACGTTTCTCTCTCATTCTGCTTCCTTGAAGTTATGTAAATTATGTATGCCTTCATCACTTGGGCTATCTCATCTCAGAAAGATATTAACATCTCTTAAAGAAAAATCCTTCCTTAGCATACATGCACAAATTTTCTAGTAGCTGTCACACTTGCATGCTTTTTTCCAAGTCAAAATATGTCCCAACACACATATGCAACTCTCATTCTTCAAGAGGAATTGCTCACATAATTATATATATATTTATATCTGTATGTATGCACATCCCTCTCTAATTTCTAGTGGTTTCTAATTGTATAAGTGAAATAAATCCTTATGTTGTTTTCAGGTGCAAATGCCCTGCCAAGCTCTTATGGAGAGAGTTCTTCATTCAAACAATATTTTATACATTTTAAATGTAACAAAAAAAATAATCTCTTCAGTACTTTTAGTTGTAGCACCACTCTTATTTTGTGAAAACATTAATGAGATCTTCCAGATGTCTGCTGGGAACTTAACACAGCAGTCGAGGAGGCTCTTAGAGTGTATGGAGGAGAGCTTCTTGTCACAGTTGGTGAGCAAGCCTAACAGGGGGTGGGGCTCCGCTACACCTGCTGTTTACAAACAGAAGGGCTGGTGGGAGATGTGGTGGTTGGAGGCTGTCTGGAGTACAGTGACCATGAAACAACAGAGTTTGCAATATTTCGTGAAACAAGGAAAGGCATCAACAAAACTTCTACACTGGACTTCCGGAGGGCAGACTTTGGCCTATTTAAGAGACTGATTTGGAGAGTGCCTTGGGAAACAGCCCTTAAAAACAAAGGGGTCCAGGAAGGATGGATGTACTTCAAGAAAGAAATCCTGAAGGCAAAGGAGCAGGCTGTCCTTATATGCCAAAAGATGAGCTGGTGGGGAAGATGACCAGCCTGGCTGGGCAGGGAGCTTTTGCAGAAAGTCAGGGGGAAAAAAAGAGAGTGTATCACCTTGGGAAAAAGGGACAGGCAAGTCAGGAAGCGTTTAAGGATGTCATTAGATCATGCAGAAAGAAAATTAGAATGACAAAAACTCAATTAGAACTTAATCTGGCCCCTTCTGTAAAGGATAATAAAAAATGCTTTTATAAATACATTAATAGCAAAAGGAGGGGCAAGGAAAACCTCCATTTTTTATTGGACATGGGGGGGGATATAGTTATCCATTCGTAACTTTGAGGGAAAGGCTGAGGTACTTAATGCCTTCTTTGCCTGTCTTCAACAATAAGACAGGTCGTCCTCGGGACAACTGGCAGGGACAGGGAGCAGAATAGGACCCCTGTAATCCAGGAGGAAGCAGTTCATGAACTGCTGAGCCACTAAGATGCTCACAAGTCTATGGGACCAGATGGGATCCATCTTAGAGTGATGAGGGAGCTGGTGGAAGAGCTCACCAAGCAGCTCTCCGTCATTTATCATCAGTCCTGGCTAACCGGGGAGGTCCCAGATGACTGGAAGCTGACCAGTATGACACCCATCCATAAGAAGGGCTGGAAGGAGGATCCAGGAAACTACAGGCCTGTCAGCCTGACCTCGGTGCCCAGCAAGGTTATGGAACAGATCATCTTGAGTGCCATCATACAGCACCTACAGGACAGCTGGGGTATCAGACCCAGCCAGCATGGGTTTAGGAGGGGTAGGTCCTGCTTGACCAACCTGATCTCCTTTTATGACCAGGTGACCCGCCTGGTGGATGCGGGAAAGGCTGTGAATGTTGTCTATTTGGACTTCAGCAAGGCCTTTGACACTGTCTCCCACAGTAAACTCCTAGAAAAGCTGGCAGCCCCTGGCTTGGACAGGTGCACTCTTTGCTGGTTTAAGAACTGGCTGGATGGCTGGGCCCAGTGAGTGGTGCTGAATGGTGTTGCATCCAGTTGGCGGCCAGTCACTGGTGGTGTCCCTCAGGGATCAGTGCTGGGGCCAGTCTTGTTTAATATCTTCATTGATGATCTGGATGAGGGGATTGAGTCCACCACCAGCAAATTTGCAGATGACACCAAGTTGGGTGTGAGTGTCAATCTGCTGGAGGGTAGGAGGGCTCTGCAGAGGGACCTGGACAGGTTGTATAGATGGGCCAAATCCAATGATATGAGGTTTAATAAGACCAAGTGCCAGGTCCTGCACTTTGGCCACAAACCCCCCATGCAGCATTACAGGTTGGGGACGGTGTGGCTGGACAGTGCCCAGGCAGAAAGGGACCTGGGGGTACTGTTTGACAGCAGGATGAACATGAGCCAGCAGTGTGCCTACGTGGCCAAGAAGGCCAACGGCATCCTGGCCTGTATCAGGAATAGTGTGGCCAGCAGGACTAGGGAAGTCATTCTTCCCCTGTACTTGGCCCTGGAGAGGCCACACACTGAGTCCAGTTCTGGGCCCCTCAGTTTAGGAAGGACATTGAGATGCTGGAGCATGTCTAGAGAAGCGCAACAAGGCTGGTGAAGGGCTTGGAACACAAGTCCTATGAAGAGTGGCTGAGGGAGCTGGGGTTGTTTAGCCTGGAGAAGAGGAGTCTCGGGGAGACCTTATTACTCTCTACAACTACCTGGAAGCTGGTGGCTGTAACTGGGTGAGGGTCATCTCTTCTCCCAGGCAACTAACAATAGGACAAGAGGACATAGTCTTAAGCTGTGCCAAAGGAGGTTTAGCCTGGACATTAGGAAGAAGTTCTTCACATAGAGTCATTGGGCATTGGAATGGGCTGCCCAGGGAGGTGCTCGAGTCACCATCCCTAGAGGTGTTAAAGAAAGGACTGGATGTGGCACTCAGTGCCATAGTCTAGTTGACAAGGTGGTATTCGGTCATAGGTTGGACTTGATGATCTTAAAAGTCTAGTTGATTCTGTGATCTCAGGCTGATTTTGATTCTCTTACTCATCTTTGTTTTTTGTTAAATATGCAAAACTGTTGGGGGTTAGGATTTTTCCTTTTTTTTTTATTTGTTCTTTCTCTTTGGGAATTTTCTCCCATTTGTTGCTAAGAGACAATAACTACTGATACTTAAGAGATTAAAAAAATTACCAAGGTGGGGGAAGGGTGCAGCTGGCAACTCTCTTACTTGGGGAGTTTTCTCTTGGGAAGGGCAGAGATTTTGGCTGGGGGGTGAGGGACTGGGCTCGGTTCCTCTCACTCTCTGTCGTCATTGGAGAAGGACCATCGAGCTGTTGCTTACTGCGGGGAGAATTCACTGCCACCGCCAGAGCCCAGCCCTGCACTGCTTCTTCTTTACTGTGGGTGAGCCTTTGCTCGTAACAGCAGCCATTGGACTGGGACCTTATTAACACCCTACCTCACTAGAAAAGACCCTCACCATCTACTCAGGTGCCTCAGGGCAAAACCCAGTACCTTGGGACCCTGAGCCCCCTGCCCCCCTCTGAGGGAGCTTCTCCCAGCTGCGTTCGGGAGTGGGGCTGCCACTGCCCAGCCCCGCCATTCCTCTGCCACTGCTCTGAGTCTCTACACTGTAACCCTGCACCCCCTGTCTGCCGGGGCACCCCACAGCTCCTGCTACAGCTGCGGAATTTATGATACATTTCGTTTGATACTCCAGGGTCTGCTTGTCCCTGCCATCCCAGCTGCCGCTCTGAGGTTCCTGCTGCAGCCCATTTTCGCCATCCAGCCTGCCCACCATTACCACATAAGAAAGATGTGACTGAACCCATGCCACAGTGCCCCCTGTAGCCATGAGGGAATCATTGCACCTGCCCTGCCCAGCCAGGAGCCAACAGCACACCTGCCAGCTGTGACCATAACTACACCAAAAGGGAAGGTGCTCAACAGCTGAGAGAAGGCTGTTATTGGGTTTCTGGTTTTGTTTGTTGTTGTTGCCATTGTTGTTGTTTGTTTGCCTTGTTATACATATACATACTGGTAAAGAAATGTTATTCCTTTTCCCACATTTTTTCCTGAAAGCCCCTTAATTTCAATGTTATAATAATTCAGAGGGAAGGGGTCTGTTTTTTCCATTCCAAGGGAAGCTCCTGCCCTCCTTGGCAGACACCTGTCTTTCAAACCAAGACAGATTTTGTTGCCGAACAGTGGGGCCTGAGGGCATTAAGAGGAGTGGGTGAGAAAGGAATAACAGTTCCTGGTGTTACGAATGTGAGAGGGGAGAGTTTAGACAAGTCCCTGCCTTTGACAGGTTTCTGGCAGTAGACAGCAGCTTTATTGAGGTGGCCAGCACCCCAAAACCCACTCTCGCTCGCAAGTTCTTAATAATGACTGATCAGACCTATTACAACATGAATTATTTATTGAACAGACCAAGTAAAACAGATGTAAGATTTTAAACAGACTACTTACTACACAGGATAACACAAAAATAACTACTAGTAGATAAAATACAGTGCACAATAATAAAGGTTCCTATGTTACAGCTAGCGAAGAAATAGTATAGATTAGGAGCCAATGTCACTTACCCATGAATGATAGAGGTATGCAGAAGTGTCCTTAATTTCTCTCAATCCCCGGGGAAGCAACTCGATGCTAACGTCTCAGTTATTGAGGAGAACTCACCACACACTCAGAGAGTATATAAGACATTTCTGATTTCATGAAAATCACAGTGGTTTTTTATAGTTGTAAAAAAGTGCTTGTCTGCCAGGTTCCAGCTGAACCACAAGGGCAGTCACAGCCAGCAGCAGTTGCCCCTCTGCAGAGGAGGAAGTATAAGACCAAATCAGTGCGCACAGTTAAGGATGATGGGGAGCCAGGGTCCTCACAATCAGCAGGGGAGCTGGAGCCTGAAATGATGACCAAGTCCCTGCTGTATGGCAGTCTACATAATCTGCAAAAAGACATTGTGTGACAGGGGCGTAAGGCTTATTCAGCCTGGTTACTTCATGTTTGGGAGCTTATGTGTCCAGGCATGCAACTGGACAGTGGTGAGGCAAGGTATTTGGGATCCTTCACCCAGGACCCGGGTGTAGATCAGGTATTCATGAGGGAGCCAGGGCCCCTTTCTCTCTGGGGAGTGGCTTTTAATGAGTGTAAGAGAGAGGTTTGTTCACAGAGAGAGAATGCAGGATCACCATCATAGCAATGCCTTTTTCAACCTAGAAATGAAACAACACATGCTTTTGAGATATTATTAATATAGGAGGTAATATAAATATGGATCTTTATTGGAGCTCCAGGAGCAGTTATGGAAGAATGTCCACAGAAGCCCACCCCCACAGGGATGAATACATTTTATAGGTTTTAGGATATTAGCATAATTGCTAAAACGCACCAATTAGGAGGCCAAGTGATGACGTAATTCCCCCCAAGTCAAGCCCCTTCTCTGGAGCCCCCCCCCCCAGCCTTGGTACTAGCTGTACTTTGTTTCTCAAAGAGCTGGTTTTGGCCTTGGTTCTCAGGAAGAACCAAGACAGGATAGGGGCCTTGTACCCCCTGGGGCTTGGAGCTCTGGAATTTGTTTTGTCTTCCTGCCTAGGAAATGGCATGGAAAACTACCGGGGAAACTAGCTACGAATGCAATAATAAGCTACAGAGCTCCAAATATATGTGTAAAGAATACAGAGAACATATTAAAGAAAAAAAGGCAAAATTCAATAGGCATCAATAGAATGCTCTGGAAGACCTTTGAGGAAGGGATCCAACACCTGAGAGAAGTGTCAGTATTAGAGGTACTCTTTGGAAAGGACGGACAGCACAGTAATGACCCTGACAAGGTCAGGTGCACAGGGCAAGTGGTGTGGAACCTGGCAAATCTAGGACCATCCCAATACACCACCTTCATTGCAATGGTTAATGCCGAGGACAACCAAGAGACTGTGGGTTCTGTCATCAACAGGTTCAGGTATTATGAGAGTATGGTCAATGGTTGATGCACGCTCATGTCTCTGCTTTGGTTAAGGACCTCAAAGAGGAGTTTAAAGAGGAGATTAGGGAGGCGAGGGAGGAGGTGAGGAAGAAGAGTGTGGCACCAGTGCAAGTCACAGGCCCCAACATCAGAGCCTGACATTCCCCAGCTAGAGAGAGAGGGTACATCCCATGAGCTGGGCTGTTGTTATTTCTGTGTGACCATGGAGAAGACATGAGGAGGTGGGATGGGAAACTTACTTCTGTCCTGGCAGCACAGGTATGTCAACTCAAGGAGGGAAACACTAACCGAGGGGGTTCCACTAAAGTGAAGGTACCCTCAGCCTCCCGTGACCGAGCTGCCAGGTATTGCAGAAGGGAGGATGATATGTCCAATCCCCTTGAAGGAACCTCTAGTATGTATGCCCAGGAAGGGAATGAAAACCAGAGCTAGAGTGGCCCTGCCTCTAGCCAGGAAGAGGCACAGGAGAACCGGGTCTTTTGGATGGTGTGGATCCAATGGCCTGGCACATCAGAGCCACAAAAATATGAAGCGTTGGTTGATACTGGTGCACAGTGTACCCTGATGCCATCGGGACATATGGAGGCAGAACCTGTTTCTATTGCTGGGGTGACAGGGGGATCGCACAAGTTGACCCTGTTAGAAGCCAAGGTGAGCCTGACTGGGAAGGAGTGACAGTAACATCCTGTTGTGACCGACCCAGAGGCCCCATGTAATCTGGGCATAGACTTCCTCCGGAACGACTATTACAAAGACCCAAAGGGACTCAGGTGGGCTTCTGGAATAGCTGCTGTGGAGGCAGAGGGCATTCAGCAATTGAACACCTTGCCTGGACTATCAGAGAGTCCTTCTGCAGTTGGGCTCCTGAATGTGGAGGAACAATGAGTATCAATTGCTACCTCAATAGTGCATTGCTGGCAATACCGGACAAATTGACATGCCATGATTCCCATCCACAAGATGACCCATGAGTTGGAGAGCCAAAGTAAGTAAGGCCCACTCGCCCTTCAACAGTCCCATTTGACCTGTGCACAAGTCTGATGGAGAATGAAGATTGACAGTGGACTATCGTGGCTTGAATGAAGGGACTCCACCACTGAGCGCTGCTGTGCCCGACATGTTGGAGCTCCAGTACGAGCTGGAGTCCAAGGCTGCGAAGTGGTACACCACTATTGGCATTGCCAATGCGTTTTTTCTCCATTTCTCTGGCTGCAGAGTTCAGGCCTCAGTTTGCCTTCACCTAGAGGGGCATGCAGTACACCTGGAACTGACTGCCCCAGGGACTGAAGCACGGTCCCACCATCTGCCATGGACTGATCCAGTCTGCACTGGAAAAGGGTGAGGAGCCGGAACATCTGCAGTACATCAATGACATCATTGTGTGTGAGAACACGGCAGCAGAAGCGTTTGAGAAATGAGAGAAAATCATTCAGATTCTCCTGGAACTTGGCTTTGCCATCAAAAAGAGCAAAGTCAAGGGACCTGCCTGAGAGATCCAGTTCCCGGGAGTGAAGTGGCAAGACAGACAGTGTCAGATAGCCACCGAGGTCATCAACAAGATCACAGCGGTGTCTCCACCGACCAGCAAGGAAGAAACGCAAGCTTTCCTAGGCGCCATAGATTTCCAGAGAATGCACATCCCCAAGTACAGCCAGATTGTGAGCCCCCTCTACATGGTTACCCGCAAGAAGAAAGATTTCCACTGGGGCCCTGAACAGCAACAATCATTCACCCAGATCAAGCAGGAGATTGCTCATGTGGTAGCCCTTGGCCCAGTCAGGACAGGACCAGAGGTGAAGGATGTGCTCTACTCTGCAGCCGGGAGCAATGGTCTGTCCTGGAGCCTTTGGCAGAAGGTGCCTGGGGAGACTTGAGGTTGCCCACTGGGATTCTGGAGCCAAAGTTACAGAGGGTCCAAAGACAACTACACCCCAACAGACAAGGAAATCTTAACAGCCTATGAAGGAGTTCAAGCTGCCTCAAAGGTGATCGGCATGGAAACACAAGTCCTCCTAGTACCCCGAATACTGGTGCTGCGGTGGATGTTTAAAGGAAAGGTTCCCTCTACTCACCACACCACCGACACCACATGGAGCAAATGGATTGCCCTCATCACTCAGTGCGTCCATATTGGAAACCCAAATTGCCCTGGGATCTTGGAAATAGTTACAAATCAGCCAGAAAGTGAGAACTTTGGTCTTACTGATGAAGAGGAGGAGGTACAGGTGACCCGTGCTGAGAAAGCTTCACTGTACGACCATCTGCCACAGGAAAAAACACAATGCACGCTTTTCACTGATGCTTCCTGTTGCATTGTAGGGACAAATTGAAAATGGAAAGCAGCTGTATGGAGCCTTTCTGTCGGGGTTTGACACTGGCTAGAAGTCAGGCACCCACAAAAAACCATTCAGTCATTCTCTGCTATATTTGAGCAGAGGAGGGGGGAAAGAACAACTAAAGGGGCTCATGAGTTGAGGTAAGGATTGGAAAGAAACATTTTAAGGGCAAAATAAGCTCAAGAGTTAAAAGGTATAAAGAAGAATTTATTAACAGAATTTAAAGAGAATAATGAGAACTAAAATAAAACTTTAGAACACCTCCCCCTCCCCCCCAACCCCCCTCAGCCCTCCTTTCTTTCCCACTGACAGCACAGGGAGACAAAACATGGGATCTTCAGTCAGTTTGTCACCTCAAAAAATCTTTCTTTAGTTCGCTTAGGAAGAGGAGTCTCTTTTGTTATGTTGTGGGGTCCTTTGCACGGGAGACAGTTCTCTGTGAACTTCTCCAATGTGGTGCTAATTTTCTCCTGCTGTAATGTGAGTCCCTCCCACTGGCAAAATAGTCTTCCCAAACTACATGACGTGGGTCATTTCAGTTCATGGGGTGTAGTCTTTTAAGGATGAGTGGTTCTAGTTTGGAAGCGAGGGTTCTTTTTTTTTCTATCTTCTCTCTCTCTGAGTTTCTCACTAGATTACAGCTTTTCAGCATCCACGCATTCCAGCGTGAGCACTTTTTCTCACGGGCTGCTAGTGGACTCTGCATCCGCCCATGCACTTCATGGATTACAGGGAAACAGTTTGTTGTATTATAGTCCCCATCATGTCTTGTAGAAGAATCTCAGCTCCAGTGACCAGAGCACCTCCTCCCTCTCCTTCCTTTGCACCAACCTTATTGTCGCCATGTTGTTCTCTTCACGTCTTCACCTTTTTCTTTTCTCTGACTTGAGAGAGAATTGGTGTCCGTAGGTTTGTTTGTTATCAAATTCTATCAATTGAAAAGTTCTTACAGAATTTCACAATGCTGAAAAGTTGATCTCGTCCGGGCTCTTTATCGGGAAATTGCTCGCCATGTCTCTCTCTGCTGGACACATGGTCCCCGCTGGCACCATGCAGGCGGTGCTGGCTGCCGTGGTGTCGGTGCCATTTAGCACTTCTCTTAATGCGGGGTGCCGAAAAGGAGAAGCTATTGCCACCGCCCCTGCCCTACTGTCCACGGCACGGCTGGTTAAAAGCAGCTAAGCAAATGAAGTTCATTGCGAGCCATGCCGCGTGGCCCCAGCCACGCCGCCCTGGCCGTGCTGCCCTGGCCATGCCGCTGATCCCGGCCTCCTCAGCGGGGCCGCTTCCAGCGCCAGGAGGGCCCCCAGCGCCTACCTATCCCTCCAAGGAAAAAAAAGAGCAATTGCACGCGCTTTCTCCTTCTTAAATATGTCATCACAGAGGCGTTACTTACTTCTCTAATTGGGTCAGCCAATATGTCCGTCGTCAGAGCCTTAAGGGATTGGCTTTGCTGGGCATAGTAGAAGTTTCGAGGAGCTTCTCTCTCAGAGGCAGCCTCTGTGGCTTCCTCCACCCCCACTAAAAGCCAGATTGTGTTAAGTGAACACACTTTCATTCTTGTCTTTCAAACCAAGACAAAAACTCAGTTACTGATATTTTATGGTACAAGCTAAAGACAGCAGAAACTGAAGTATGCATTAAACATGGTAAGTGTTCTACAATAATTTAGCTTCTTTGAGAGTTGTGAATACCTTCATTTAAGTACAGAGTACATACAGGAGTGTACATTACCTTGTAGTGCTATACCACTGCTCCTCAGGAGAGTTTTGATGAATACCAACGTGGTCCACTCTTAACTCTTGGGGATACAATAAGAATCATCAAGCTGATCAACAGCATCATTTGCCTTAGCCCTGCAAAAATAGTTTGGATAGGACAAATTTTGTGCTCAGTTCAGTCAGGCTGCGTCGAACCAATAAGGTATCTGCATTTGTTGTGGTATTTGTTCATCTTCTGAAGAAGTGTGATGTCACTAGTATAGAGATTTTTTCTTAAAATACCTATAGGTATTTTATCTCCTGGTGTTCCTTCTAACATTTTTTCTCTCTGGTCTACTGAACTTTGAATATTTCTTAGCGAAGTGGAACATCTTGAACATGAGTGAAGAGTGTCCTCACACAAGAATAGCCCATTCATGATACACAGAGCAGGTTCTGATTTCCCTACAGAGAAAAGACGTATGGGCAGCCAATGACAGGTGAAATTTAGGCTGACTGAATCCAGGTCAGTTCAATCTAACTCAACTTTCATAGAATAGAATAGAATAGAACAGACCAGAATAGAGTATCCTGAGTTGGAAGGGACCCACAAGGACCATAGAATCCAACTCCTAGCCCCGCACAGAACAACCCCAAAACTCATTCATTCTGACATCTCTTCTGAGTCTGCCAAATAGTGGTGGTGAATTAGTGGTATAGTCACACAAACAGAGAACATCTGAACTCATCCCAAATAAGGCTATGTTCTTGGAAAGTAAGGGTCTTGAGCAAAGTTATGACCTCTCTGAAGATTACATAAACAGAATAATTTACTGCATGGGTAGAGTAGATGCATACTGTGACAGATACAACCTACCACTTGTTGCTTTTACATTTATTTATGAAACAAAATGACTCGAGAATGAAATGGCTTCTTCTGTTCTGAAAGGGATGAAAACCAAGATGAAAACAAATAATAAAATAAATATCAGAGAGGGAATGATGAGTCATTCTACTTGCATGAAGACCTTAGAAAATTTTAAGTTTGGAAGTTTTGTAGTAAGTCAATATACAAAAAGTTTCATCCAAGGGTTTCCCACAACATTACAGGATCCATCAGTAAACAGATGCCTTTCATCATTTGGAAGTCACTATATGGTGATGTCTCTTGGGCATCATTCACCGCCTTGGGCAACGCTCCAAAATATCTGCCTTCTGGTCCATCCATGATCTCTTCCAGGATCCCTGGGTGGTTTGGGTTCCTCATTTGTGCCCGTTTCATGATCAGTGCTACTGACTTACTCCATGTAGCGCTGGTTGCGTGATGTGTAGAGGGGATGTCTCCTTTGAACACCTGGTCTAGCATGGGCAATTGCAGTGCCAAGAGGAGCTGTGCTTCTGCACCAACAACTTCTGAAGCAACTCAAACCCCCTCATACGCTGCTAATATCTCTTTTTCAGTCGAGCTGTAGTGGGCTTCTGATCCTTGATACCCCCCCCAGCGGTCGACCTTGAGTCTCTATGACCATGATCTCCATCTGCACTGTAGAGCATTTTTCACAGCTAGTTCTGTCTGGACTGGACCAAAGGCTACTGCATGACCTGTGTCCTGTTTGATATGTTCCTGCTGATGATTTGAGTCCCAGTTGAAATAGTTTTTCTTTTGGGTCACTCGATAGAGAGGGCTCACACACAAACTAACCCAGAATATGCATTCTCCAGAAAACTACAGTGCTTAAGAAGGTTTGTTTCTTTTTTGTTGGCTGGTGGGGACATAGTTGTTATCTTATCAATCACATCCATAGGGATGTGAAAACATCCCTCTTGCCATTTTATTCCCAAGAAGTGGATCTCCAGTGCAGGTCCGTTGACCCTGTTGTTTCTTTTTCTAATGGCAAAATCACCTTTGACTCTAGTTTATACTGGAGTTCTAACGTGTTACAAAGCTTTAGTTTGATGTGCCTAAGAAGTCTTATCTAGATCTCGCCCTAGAAATTTTTCCTATATAAGAAAATTAAGATCAAGTTCAAATATTATGGCCAAAATTCGTAAAAGTGTTTTCCATCTGAATAAAGTCAGCGATGGAGCAGAAGCCAGCCTAGTGAGAGAGCAGAACCTTACCCATGATACCTGTGATAATTTAAATATCATAATACTTTTCCTGTTCAGCTTTGTCCAATCAGGGTTTGTAAAGTGTCTGGTTGGGATGGGGATAATTTTATTCATAGCAGCCCATATGGTGCTGTGCTTTGTGTTTGTGAATAAAAGTGCTGATAACACGCCAATGTTTTGGTTATTGCTGAGAAGAGGCTGCACAGCATCAAGGCTTTTTCTTCCCCATTGTCCCCTGCCCTCTACCCAGTGAGTAGGCCGCGGGTGGGTAAAAGGTTGGGAGGAGACACTGCTAGGACAGCTGACCTGAAATGAAATTATATTCCATACCATACGACATTGGGCTCAGCAATAAAAGCTCAGGAACAGGAGGTGAGGGGAGATGTTTGTGGTTATGGCATTTGTCTTCCTAAGCATTTTATATGCATACTGAGGCCCTGCTTCCCAGGAAGTGGTTAAACATCTGCCTCCCAATGGGAAGTAGTGAATTGATTACTCTTTTTTTGTTTGTATGCTCTCCCTATTTAATTGTCATTATCTCCATCCACAACTCTTCTTGCCTTCCTTCTATTTTCTCTCCATCCTGTGGGAGAGAGCAGTGAGTGAGCAGCTGTGTGAGTGTTTGGCTGTTGGCTGGGATCAACCTACCATAGTCCTTAATGTAGGGCTTAAGATAATGACAGGTTTGATGAGAACATATTAGACTGCATTTGGAGTTTTTCAGTTCTCAGTTGGCAGGCTCCTATGTTGGTCATGGGGCTTGCTTACTTTACTGTGTAATAGAGTCCAGAGATGGTTAGTGGCCACTGTCGACTTTTTCTGTTTGCTGTATCACTTATCACCATACTCTGGTGTGGCAGGGAACATTTTTTATAACAATGACCATGCGCTTGGGCTGGCATATGGCCATAGCATTGCTGCCATTTCTGTGCTCCACAAGCTACCTTGCATCTATTTTTTACAGAACCACAAATTTTATTCAGTAATTATGGTGGGTTGACCTTGACTGGCTGCCAGATACCCACTCAGCTGCTCTTTCACTCTCTCCCCTCAACAGGACAGGGGGAGAAAATAAGATGGAAAAGCTCATGGGTCAAGATAAAAACGGGGACATGACTTATCAATTACCATCACTGAGAAAACGTATGACTTGGGAAAAATTATTTTACTGCAAATTAAGACTAAATTCAGGTAGTGGGAAACAATGACAAAACTAAAAAACACCTCCTCCCATCCTTCTTTCTAGGCTCAACTCCAATCCTTCATTCCCAAGTCTTCTACATTCTCCACGCCCTGAGTAGCTGTATTGGTTTTGCATGGCCTGGTTTTTGGTAGTGAGGGAGGCCACAGAGGTGGCTTCTGTGAGAAGCTGCTAGAAGCTTCCACCATGTCTGGCAGAGCCAATCCCTGGTGGCTCCAAAAGATGGACGTGCTGCTGGCCAAGGCTGGGCCAATTAGAAATGGTGGTCATGCCTCTGTGAAAAAATATTTAAGAAGAAATCAAAAGTGGTGACGCAGTTTTAACTGGCTCTCCAGTCAGTGTATCAATTTATGGACGGGAAACAGGGAGTCTTGGTTGGTGCAATTTTGCTGCCACTGCACTGTCTTGATAGCAATTGGCACCTGCTGTTCTTTCATGCACAGCAACCCCACAACAGAGGAATCTTCTGAAAGGCTGGGCAAAGTAGACAGCTGTTTAATCTTCTCTATAACCATGGTGGCTATACCAAAGACCTAGCAGTACCCTTTTGGGTCCTGATATAGCCTATGTCAAGGATACACAGGGCCTCTGTTCATACTAGGATGCTTCTGCCCCTTGTCACCTGTGTTAAGATCTGGTTATTAAAATTTTTAGAGATGCCTCTGCCCAAATTAAGGTGCAAATGAGACCGTATGCCAAAGTCAATAGTATGGATTTTATTTAACAGTAAATGAGAGAGAGTGTGTGAAAGATAGAAAAGAGGTGAGGGGAGTAAAAAATAGTGACAGACTAAGTAGAAAATATCACCACTCTGTGGATCCCAATGGCGTCCCGTTGATCCTCTCCATCTTGTCTTCTTGGTGGTGAGGGTCCCCTGAAAACATAGAGTTCAGCGGATATGTCTGGGCCAGGTGAGAATGCCCAGGTACCTCCCCTGGGGGGGTGGGGTGGGGCAAGTTTGACACTTGCAACAGACTGGATCAGTTGCATCACTTTGCATCACGTGCAGTCCTCTGGTGCAAGGCCTCAGGAATGCGTCTGGGGGAAGCTCCAGGGGTCTTCAGTGGTTTATGACACTTTCTCAGCTGCCCTTCACATGAATGTCCTGTGGATGTGGCCTTCCTGGGGTGGAGGGTGTTACAGCTGAGCCAGTTTGTGTAACAGGGGATGGGTGTTCACTGCCTCTGACCAGAGGTTATGCCACACACCCCAAACTCTCCTCCTTCTCCCTTTG
>JAVTVJ010002986.1:95582-118680 GCA_034509425.1 Eopsaltria australis | reverse complement strand
CTAAAGGGGACAGGGCCTAGTGGTGGCACTAAAGGGGACAGGGCTGGAGTGGCACTAAAGGGGACAGGGCCAGGGTGGCACTGAAGGGAACAGGGCCAGGGTGGCACTAAAGGGGACAGGGCCAGGGTGGCACTAAAGGGGACAGGGCCAGGGTGGCACTAAAGGGGACAGGGCCCACGAATGGCACTAAAGGGGACAGGGCCCACGAATGGCACTAAAGGGGACAGGGCCTAGTGGTGGCACTAAAGGGGACAGGGCTGGGGTGGCACTAAAGGGGACAGGGCCCAGTGGTGGCACTAAAGGGGACACGGCTGGGGTGGCACTAAAGGGGACAGGGCCAGGGTGGCACTGAAGGGGACAGGGCCCAGGAGTGGCACTAAAGGGGACAGGGCCCACGAATGGCACTAAAGGGGACAGGGCCAGGGTGGCACTAAAGGGGACAGGGCCCACGAATGGCACTAAAGGGGCAGGGCCTAGTGGTGGCACTAAAGGGGACAGGGCCAGGGTGGCACTAAAGGGGACAGGGCCAGGGTGGCACTAAAGGGGACAGGGCCCAGTGGTGGCACTGAAGGGAACAGGGCTGGGGTGGCACTGAAGGGAACAGGGCCCAGTGGTGGCACTGAAGGGGACAGGGCCAGGGTGGCACTAAAGGGGACAGGGCCGGGGTGGCACTGAAGGGTGGCAGTGCCAGAGCCCAGCTCTGAGCCCTGCCCCTCATGGGCCAGAAACGAGGCCAGGCCGAGCTCCCATCAGCCCAAATCATTGAATTTTGGCCCCGTTCCTCCCTCCCTGCACGGATTCCTGGGCTGGATCTTCCAGTTCTCAACCAGGGCTGCTCCAAGCTAAAGCAGAAGCCTTTCCTTGCTTCTCCCCCAAACCAAACCAAACCAAACCAAACCAAACCAAACCAAACCAAACCAAACCAAACCAAACCAAACCCGACCCAACCCATCCCAACCCAACCCATCCCAACCCAACCCATCCCAACCCAACCCAACCAAACCCAACCAAACCAAACCCAACCAAACGCAATCCAACCCAACCCAACCCAACCAAACCAAACCAAACCCAACCCAACCAAAGCAAACCCAAACCAACCCAACCAAACCAAACCAACCCAACCAAAGCAAACCCAACCAAACCAAACCAAACCAAACCCAACCCAACCAAAGCAAACCCAAACCAAACCCAACCAAACGCAATCCAACCCAACCCAACCAAACCAAACCCAACCCAACCAAAGCAAACCCAAACCAACCCAACCAAACCAAACCAAACCCAACCCAACCCAACCCAACCCAACCAAAAACCAAACCAAACCAAACCAAACCAAAGCAAACCCGACCCAACCAAACCAAACCCAACCCAAACCAATCAACCAAAACCCAACCAAACCAAACCAACCCAAACCATACCAAACCAAACCATATCATACCACACCAAACCCAACCCCAACCCCAACCCCTCCTGCCAGGCTCCCCCCTCCATCCCCTGCCCGTTCACCAAGGGAGAACAGCCAGGAGGGAGATGTGGGGCAGGAATGGATCCCCTATGGCGTGAACATTGAATTTAAGGCACCAGGAAGCAGCAGCAGCATTGAAGAACCCTGGTGAGGGCTGCCCTGAGAGATGGAGCAGGGGATCAGCAGTGATGGGGATGCAGAGGGAGCAGCAGCTCTGGGTGTAAAAACGATTAATGGGAAGCCCCGAAGCTGGGCCAAATCATTGAATTTTGGCACAATTCCTCCCTCCCCGCACGGATTCCTGGGCTGGATCTTCCACTTCTCAACCAGGGCTGCTCCAAGCTAAAGCAGAAGCCTTTCCTTGCTTCTCCCCCAAACCCAACCCCTCCTGCCAGGCTTCCCCACTTTCCCTGAGGGCAAACAGCCAGGAGGGAGATGTGGGGCTGGAATGGATCCCCCCATGGGGTGTACATTGAATTTAGGGCTGGCCACTGAACAGTCGGTCATGAAGGCACCAAACATTAAAGCATTGAAGAACCCTGGTGAGGGCTGCCCTGAGAGATGGAGCAGGAGATCAGCAGTGATGGGGATGCAGAGGGAGCAGCAGCTCTGGGTGTAAAAACGATTAATGGGCAGTGCCCGGCGTCCTTCGTGCTCCTGGCAAGGGGGGAGCGAGGAGAGAGGGGATAATGGCAGGGCTGATGTGCCCACAGGAGATCCCCAAGGCCCCCTGAGCTCGGGATAAATCACTGCTGCCACTTTTGGGAAGCTCAGAAAGAAAGATCAGCAAAGCTGAGGGGAAAGGAGAAAGGATTGAGGCCCAGGAGCCTGGCCCTGCCTGGAGAGGAGCCTCTGCAGAGCCGAGCACATAACCCTGGTAAACTGTTCCCTAAATGTGCTTTCTCCATCTTCCAAGCACTAAAAACATCTCCAGGTCTGGAGATTTTATTTGAAAAATCAAATATGAGCTGTCCCACTCCCCCAAAATCCTCTGCCCGTCCCTGGCTCTCGGCTTTTCCTGCAAGCTGGGCTTTGGGAGGGAGGGAAGTCCAGGATGGCTGCTGGGAATATCAAATATCCACCCCCAGGGAATTTCACAGCTTTTGGAGGGGCTGAACCCAGCACAGCTTCTCCTCCTGGCCCGGCTGGAGGATGCAGGGACTGAGTTTTCCAAAGCCAGGCCCAAAATCAGCTGCTGGAGCCTCAGGATGAGTTTCCAGCCCTGTTTCACCCCCCTGCCCTGGACATTTCCTCAGCTCCTCATTCCCAGCTCCTCCCCAGCTGATGGGAGGGATTTATTTCTTTATTTCCATCCCTTTGCTGCCTCAGTTTTCAGCACAGCAATAACTCAGAGCAGCTCATTTTGGGGGAATGAAAGATCGCCCTTATTTCCAGCTCATTTTTGGGCCAGTTTTATTTCCCTCCCTCTCTCTCTTTTATTGAGCTCTGAACATTAATAATCGACGCTCATTAATTCAGTTAATTCTTCAGATCCTCATATTCTCCGTGCCCTGTGCTATAAAGCCGAGGAGGAGACTGATGAGAGCTGGAGAGATGGTTGGAGTTATTAAAAATCCATTTTTTTACCCGGGAAGAGGCCTGGGGGTGCTGATTTTCTCATCTCACACCTTCCCACTGCTGTCCCTCCCTCGGGAACTCCGTGCCTTTGCAGGAAGCACAAGGGCCCATCCCAAATTTCTGGGATCCCTAAATTTTCAGGAGTTTTGGTCACCTGGGAGTTGGGATGTTCAGGGCTGGTTTGGGGTGTGGGAAGAGAAAAGGGATGGGAAAAGCTGGGAATAAACTTCAGTTCCCTTTGTGGGATTGGAGTGGGGCAGGGCTGGTTTGGGGTGTGGGATGGGAAAAACTGGGAATAAATTCCCAGTTCCCTTTGTCGGGGGGGGGGACAAGGGGAGCACAGGGCTGGTTTGGGGTGTGGGATGGGAAAAGGGATGGGAAAAGGCTGGGAAAAGGGATGGGAAAGGCTGGGAATAAACTCCCAAATCCCTTTGTGGGGTGGGACAGGGTTGGTTTGGGGTGTGGGATTGGAAAAGGGATGGGAAAGGCTGGGAATAAACTCCCAGCTCCCTTTGTGGGGATAGGGGGAGCACAGGGATGGTTTGGGCTGTGGGAGGGGAAAAGGGATGGGAAAAGCTGGGAATTGACTCCCAGTTCCCTTTGTGGGGTGGGATGGGGCTGGTTTGGGGTGTGGGAGGGAAAAAGGGATGGGATGAGCTGGGAATAAACTCCCAGTTCCATTTGTGGGACTGGGGAGCACAGGGCAGGTTTGGGCTGTGGGAGGGGAAAAGGGATGGGAAAAGGGATGGGAAAGGCTGGGAATAAACTCCCAGATCCCTTTCTGGGGTGGGATGGGGCTGGTTTGGGGTGTGGGAGGGAAAAAGGAACAGGAAAAGCTGGGAATTCCCAGGTCTGTGGGATCTCAGCCCTCACGGAGTCTCGGATGAGCTCCACAGCAACCGAGACCTTCCCATTCCCTCCCCTCAGGATGCTCCTTCCATTCCCATTCCCTTTTTTATGGAATGGGAGACAAATCCTTCACCAAAACCTCAAAACCAACCTTTCCCAGCCCCTTCCTTGCCCTAAACCTGGAAAACCCCTCTTGGAGGGGAGATCCAGCAGCTTCCAGCTGAATTCCTGTGGGATTTATGGCCCTGACCTTCAGCCCTGGCACGTTGGAGTTCCTCTCTCTCCCCTCCTGGACATTCCCATTGTTATCCTGGTCAGATTCCTGTGGGATTCACTGGGAAAGCTCCTCTTCCGCCAGATAATTAAAACCTAAATGGTGTTTACATTGCAGACGCAGGCGAGGGAAAAATAATAATGGCAATAATAATCATAATAATCGTAATAATCATAATAATCATAATAAACACGGCTCTGCTGCTCAGGGGAGTTTGGCAAACGCTCCTGGAGAGGCTGGGACCACTTTAATGAGTTTAAAAACCAGGATTTACACTCAGCAAACTCATTCAGTTGTTCACGGGTGACTGCAGAGGTGAAGCTGCAGCCGGAGCTGCGACTGCGGCAGGACAAAATAAAAAGAAAAATAAAATAATGATTTTAAAAAAGGGCATTAAAATCCTGTGATTTTCCCAGCAGTGAATCTGCAGAGCGGAACTGAGGCTGAGCTGAGTCCAGGAGAGACCTGGAATGCATGGCTCGGCTTTGCCAGGCCGTTCAAACGGGCTCCTTCCATGGGAGATAAATTACAGGAGGTGAGGATTTGGATAACTCAGGGATAACTCAGGGATAACTCAGGGATAACTCAGGGGTAACTCAGGGATAACTCAGGGGTAACTCAGGGATAACTCAGGGGTAACTCAGGGATAACTCAGGGGTTACTCAGGGATAACCCAGGAATAACTCAGGGGTTACTCAGGGATAACCCAGGAATAACTCAGGGATAACTCAGGGATAACTCAGGGATAACTCAGGGGTTACTCAGGGATAACTCAGGGATAACTCAGGGATAACTCAGGGGTTACTCAGGGGTTACTCAGGGGTAACTCAGGGATAACTCAGGGGTAACTCAGGGATAACTCAGGGATAACTCAGCGGTTACTCAGAGGTTACTCAGGGATAACTCAGGGGTTACTCAGGGGTTACTCAGGGGTTACTCAGGGGTAACTCAGGGGTAACTCAGGGGTTACTCAGGGATAACTCAGGGGTTACTCAGGGGTTACTCAGGGGTAACTCAGGGGTTACTCAGGGGTTACTCAGAGGTTACACAGAGGTTACTCAGGGAAGGGCAGCAGGCTCTGGGCTCACGTCCCGGGCACAGGGCCCTGCTCTGGGGCTGCAGGACCTCCCCCAGCTGGAATAAAAATTTCCTGTCGAAGCAAAAAGGAGCGAAGGCAAACTCCCAGTGCACCCCCGGGAACTGAGGCTTGTGCTGCACAAATACCTTCAAAAAGCGGGTTTCTGTCTTGTTTGTGGGACACAATTTGGCTGGAGAGCCCGGCAGAGGTGGATCGGGCCTGATCCCAACCCTGCTGCAAATAAAGACGTGACCCCAGCCTAACAAAGCTGAGATGTCCCAGTGCTGCAGCCCCAAATCCCGATTTTCTGGCGCTAAAATCGCCTCAATCCACGCGAGCAGGAGCTCAGGGCGCGACTCCCGGCTCTGCTTCCCTTGGAAAAACTGGGAGGCGATGGGAACCAGCCCGGACTCTGCCTCTGCTGTGTTTTTGTCACCCACTCGGGCCACACTCCGCCACCGCTCCCTTCCCTTTTGGAAAGCGCTGACGCGTAATTATCGCCGTGATTAACGCTCTTGTGCCGCTAATTGTAATTACACCTCCTCATCGCCAGCCCCAATTACTCATCCTCGCCTCAGCCCGATGTTTTCCTCCTCTCTCCGAGTTGCTGGAAGTTGTCTGGGCTGGATAAAGCATCCCAGCATCCCGAACTCCCCTGGTTTCTCCTCGGGGATTAATTCCGGGCTGTAATAATGAATAAAATCACGATCGGGGGCTGCTGTAAATCAGAGCAGCTCCTGATTTACAGCAGATGAATTTATTGTCCGAGATTTCACCGCGGAGCCGCTGACACCCCAGGAATTATTGCTGAGGGAGTTCCCGTGCATCCAGAAATCCATCATTTTGCTTTTTCTGCCCCCATCCCTTTATTTATTTCGGAGGAATGAGGGGAATCGGCGCTGCCGGATTGTGGATTTTGCAGGAGTTTGGGAAGGATTTCACCCCACACCTCGCAGCCTCCTCTCCCCTCCTCCTGTCACCTTTCCCGGGGTGCTGCTGTCACCAGGATCGGAGCAGCTCCAGGCTCTGCCAGGATTCGTCACTGGTACAGAGAGGATCTTGGAATAAATCCTAATCCAAGTCTTTTAGAGTTCAAAAACAGAGGTCGGACAAAATTAAGGGAATAAAAAGCGGGTATATTTTTATATTTATTACATTTATATTTATTATATTTATTATATTTATTATATTTATAGTTATTATATTTATATTTATTATATTTATATTATTATATATATATGTATATCTATACATATTTATATATATACTTTGATATATTCTAGTTAATTAATCCATTGTTTTTTGTATTTGTTGTATCTCGATTATTATCATTCTGATTGATATTATTTATTCAGTTTATTGTACTTATTATATTTATTATATTCATTTATTAATTATGTTTATTGTATTTTATTATATTTATGGCCTTTATTTGATAGTCTAATTATATTATAATTTATTGTATTTTATTATTTTCACTGTATTTAATTATAAGACTCTCTCATATTAATTATATTAATTATATTAATTATATTTATTTCCTTTATTTTATTTATTGTGTTTATTATGTTTATTTATTGTATTTATAATAATTATTGTATTAATTATATTAATTATATTTTTTATACTTATTTTATTTATTGAAGGGCCTTCAGGTGCATTTAGGGCAGACAAAGCCCCCTCAGGGGCTACACCCAAAAATGGACCACGAGTCACAGATTTTCACACTTTTATGAGTTTGGTCCATTTGCACATTGGGCGTTCATCTCCCAATTACAGCTCCAGCTAATGAATCCATTTACCCCAAATTTGCTCCCCCAAGTCACTTTTGTTTACATTTCTCAGGGCCTGAGATGCTCAGTGCCAGGCCTGGAGAGGAATTGTTGTGTCTGACCCAATGGGAGAGCAGCAGCCAACATTTTATATTGAGATTAGATAACATTTTTTGTTGCTGCTGAGCTTTTTTCAGAGTCAGGGCCCAGAGGAGGGAGAGAGCAGCAGGAGGGAGGTGGGAGAAAAGAAGAAAGAACGATAAAAAAGCTTGAATAAACAAAAATAAAATGAAGATTTTTAGGAAAAAAAGAAGGTTGCACGGAGGGATTGGGATGCAGGCCAGCTCCAAACCATAGGATACATCCCAGGAAAAGGCAGGCAGCACATCTGAGCAGCAATTACAGGTGGCTGAATTAATTAGGTCCAAATCCCAACACCCCCAGCCATCAGGCGCTGGGATTACAGAGCCCGAGCTGCTTCGCTGCCGGGTCCCAAAGCCCAGAGATTATTGGGATTCCAGCTGGAAGTGTTGCAGGTGGGTTTGCTTAGGGAAGGGGAGAGCTGCCTGCTCCTGTGCTGCCTTCAGCTAAAGCACAAGGACACTTTCCTTTCCTTTCCTTTCCTTTCCTTTCCTTTCCTTTCCTTTCCTTTCCTTTCCTTTCCTTTCCTTTCCTTTCCTTTCCTTTCCTTTCCTTTCCTTTCCTTTCCTTTCCTTTCCTTTCCTTTCCTTGCCTTTCCTTTGCTTTCCTTTCCTTCCTTTCCTTTTCTTTCTTTCGCTTTTCCTTCCTTTCCTTTCCTTTCCTTTCCTTTCCTTTCTTCCTTTCTTTCCTTTCCTGTTTTTCTTTTCCTTTTCCTTTAATTTTCCCTGTTCCCCTTCGACCTTTCCTTTTCGAATTTCCTTGTTTTGCTTTCCCCTTTCCTTTCCTGTTTTCCCTTTCGCCTTCCCTTTCCTGTTTTGCTTTTCCTGTCCTGTTTCCTTTCCCTTCTCTTTCCTTCCCTTCCTTTCCTTCCCTTCGCCTTCCTTCGCTTCGCTTCCCTTCCCTTCGCTTCCCTTCCCTTCCCTTCCCTTCCCTTCCCTTCCCTTCCCTTCCCTTCCCCTTCCCTTCCCTTCCCTTCCCTTCCCTTCCCTTCCCTTCCCTTGTGTCACTCAGTGGAATTCCAATGGAATTTCTGATTCTTCCCATTCTTTCCTCTCCCAGCACCCAGTTTTATTTACCAGTTTGTTTGTAAACACAAATCTCCCTCATTCCATTCATCAACCAGCGGAACCCTCCCCATTGTTTCTTTCATCTCAGTTTTTGCCCACCCGCAGCCCCTCAGTTTTATTTGTAAAGATGAATCTCTCTCATTCCTTTCGTGCAAACCCCGCCCGCTCCGCGCTGCCCGCACCTTCCCCAGGTGCTCAAAGCCCTCATTCCCCACCGAACGCGCTCCCATTCTCTCCCTGCCGAGCCCAGGGCAGCGAATCCAATTTGCGCAGCTTTTGTCGCCCTCTCCAGCCCCGCTTCCTGCTCTCCCTCCTTTGTCCGGCCCGATAAAACATCTCCTGTTTACGAGCTCAGAAATTCCCACCTCAGCGCTTCTGCCGGGCCGCGGAAATGGGGAGAAAAAGCCGCATTTCGGAGCATTTCACATTGTGTGCAGATGAGAAAAGGCGCAGTTCCTCCCCAGGCACAGCGGAGGCAATTTCGCGGTGAAAGGAAGGGCGATTTCCATCCCTTTGGCCTCCGAGGCTTTCAGGATCCATCAGCTCCTGATTTGCGGCGACTTTGGGAGGTTTGGGGCTGCTCCGAGAGGAAATTGCTTTGCTTTGGCTTCGTTGTCGCGCTGGTTCAATAAAAGGCTTGGAGAGCTTTGGGAATTGAGTTTTTCTCTCACAAAAGCCCGAAAACTTTCCTCCTCCTCCTCCAGGCCTGAACTTCCGCTGATGGTTATGCACAGCAAATTGAATTTATTTATGTATAAATATCTCTACACGTCCCCCGGGCCTCGCTGAGCGATTCCCCCCTGCAGGAAAACACCAGGGAATAATTCGGGATAACGCTTCCCGCTCTGATCCAGTTGGTTCTGGCAGGATTGGGTTTTTCTCAGCTGCGTTTGCAGAACATTCCATGAAATTCCTCCTCTCTTTGCTCCATCTGGGTCTGGAGGAGCTCTCCACCGGCTCCTGCTGTGTTCAATCAACTTCAACACTTCCATGGGTTGGATATAAGGAAATGTTCTGGACAGGGAGTAATTATCCCTTTAATTAATTGGGAGAAGCTGGGTTCAATGCCAGGGGCTCCACGGAACAAAAAGCACCCAGGAAGGGCCCAAATATTCCATGGAATGGCCCAAAATTTCCATGGAATGGCCCAAATATTCCATGGAAGGGCCCAAATATTCCATGGAAGGCCCCAAAATTTCCATGGAAAGGCCCAAATATTCCATGGAAAGGCCCTTGTGTGATATTCCCCACGTGGAAGGCCCAAATATTCCATGGAAGAGCCCAAGTATTCCATGGAATGACCCAAAATTTCCATGGAATGACCCAAAATTTCCATGGAATGACCCAAATTTTCCATGGAATGGCTCAAATATTCCATGGAATGACCCAAATATTCTGTGGAAGGACCCAAATATTCCAGGGAATGACCCAAAATTTCTATGGAAAGGCCCAAATATTCCATGGAAGAGCCCAAGTATTCCATGGAACGGCCCAAATTTTCCATGGAATGGCTCAAATATTCCATGGAATCACCCAAATATTCTGTGGAAGGACCCAAATATTCCAGGGAATGACCCAAAATTCCTATGGAAAGGCCCAAATATTCCATGGAAGAGCCCAAGTATTCCATGGAATGACCCAAATTTTCCATGGAATGACCCAAATTTTCCATGGAAAGGCCCAAATATTCCATGGAAAGGCCCTTGTGTGATATTCCCCATGTGGAAGACCCAAATATTCCATGGAATGACCCAAATTTTCCATGGAAGGGCCCAAATATTCCATGAATTCTTCCCTATTTTCCCTCATTTCGGATCCTCTCCCCATCAACAGGCTCAGGGAAGGACCAACAGCAAAAAAACTCCTAAAATATTCCATGGAAAAACATGGAGCAAAGAGGGAACAGAAATTCCTGGCTGATAAACGAGTGCTTAACGGGGCCCCTGTCCTGGCCCAATTTTCCCATCCTGAACCTTGGGGAAGTTGATCCTAATTAATTAATAATGAGAATTTATTTAAAACACACTTATCCCCACAGGGCCAGGTGCTCGTAACCGGAGCAACCTGAATCCCATCTGGAGGAAAATGGGGTTTTTTGAGAGCCAAAAAAGCGGCCAGGAATTTAAAACTCAGCTCCCAGCAGCAGGACCTGCCCTGGGCGCTCCTGACTGTGCACAAAAATCTCTTTTTTTTGCTGGGATTTCGCTCTGCAGCTGGGCCTGGCTGTGGGTTTGATGTGAGAGTGTGAAAAATGCCTTGGTTTTTAAAGAAAATGGTTTTTAATTCCAACAGGCGCTGCCTTCACACCAATAATGATCAATACGAGCCTTGCAGAGGAGCTGAGCTCTGGGAAAGCTTTTCTATCAATTCCTCATTCCCAAATTGATCCAGATAATCACTGGAGATTTGGGTTTGAGCTTTCCTGAAGCCCCTGATGCCAGGGTTCTGTTGTTAAAGGCATTTATCACACCCACAAAACACAGCAGCAAAATTCACTGAAATTCACTGGAGCTTTGAGCTCCAAAAATCTGAAATTCACGGGACCTTTGTGCTCCAAAATATGAAATCTGCAGAAGCTTTGTGCTTCAAAACATGAAATGCGCAGGAAATTTGTGCTCCAAAATCTGAAATTCACGGGAGCTTTTTGCTCCAAAATTTGAAATTTGCAGGAATTTTGTGCTCCAAAAATCTGAAAATCATGGGAGTTTTTTGCTCCAAAATCTGAAATTTGCAGGAATTTTGTGCTCCTAAATCTGAAATACACGGGAAATTTTTGCTCCAAAATCTGAAATTCACAGGAGCTTTGTGCTCCAAAATCTGAAATTCACAGGAGTTTTTTGCTTCAAAATCTCAAATGTGCAGGAAATTTGTGCTCCAAAATCTGAAATTCA
This sequence comes from Eopsaltria australis, assembly GCA_034509425.1. Classification (NCBI taxonomy): domain Eukaryota; kingdom Metazoa; phylum Chordata; class Aves; order Passeriformes; family Petroicidae; genus Eopsaltria; species Eopsaltria australis. The sequence continues at coordinate 107,568 of JAVTVJ010002986.1, read as the reverse complement.
CGGGAGTTTTGTGCTCCAAAAATCTGAAATTTGCAGGAGCTTTGTGCTCAAATCTAAAATTCACGGGAGCTTTGTGCTCCAAAATCTGAAATTTGCAGGAAATTTGTGCTCAAATCTGAAATTCATGGGAGGTTTTTGCTCCAAAATCTGAAATTCACGGGAGCTTTGTGCTCCAAAATCGGCGTTTTCCGCATGAATTCACCTCGCGGGGGCGGGGGAACAAATTCAAGGTCAACGCCTCACTTAACTCCGGTTCTTAAACCCCAAATGAGACTCTTTGATTGCGGGATCTTAAAGAAAGAAAGGATGAAAAGCCGAGCTCGGGGGAGGTGAGGAGCTCTGCAGGCCCAGAAATCATCGCTGGCTTTAAACACAACAACGGGAGATTCGCAAAGGCCCGGCTGTGGCTGTGATTTGCTCCTCTCATCAGATAAACACTGGATTTACAGAGCTGTGGATATCAGGGATATCTGGATAATCTCTGCTCAGCCTGGATTCACCATTCCAGGGAAAAAATGGTGGATGGAGCAGAGGAATTAAACTCCAGCTGAATTAAACATCCCTGTCCTAAATGGCCTCAGAGTTTGCGCCATCCCTCCCTCTTTGCCTTCGGACCGGACCTTCGGCTCTGCTTTTGGACACACAGAGAATAAAACAATCACCCCCAAGAACAATTTCCCGGTGATTAAAGATCCTCTGGGGCTAAAAATATCGAGAGCAGCAACGGGAGCATCTCAAAATCCCGGCTGTGGCTGTGATTTGCTCCTCTCACCAGATCAACACTGGATTTCCAGAGTTCTGGATATCAGGGATATCTGGATAATCTCTGCTCAGCCTGGATTCACCATTCCAGGGAAAAAAAGGTGGATGGAGCAGAGGAATTAAATTCCAGCTGAATTAAACATCCCTGTCCTAAATGTCCTTGGAATTTGCTCCATCCCTCCCTCTTTGTCCTCTCTGGAGCCTTTGGTCTGGATCTCCAGCTCTGCTTTTGGACATGCAGAAAATAAAACAATCGCACCCAAGAACAATTTCCCGGTGATTAAAGATCCTCTGGGGCTAAAATTACTGAGAGCAGCAATGGGAGCATCTCAAAATCCCGGCTGTGGCTGTGATTTGCTCCTCTCACCAGATCAACACTGGATTTCCAGAGTTCTGGATATCAGGGGGGCTCTGCTCTGTGTGGATTCATCATTCCAGGGAAAAAAAGGTGGATGGAGCAGAGGAATTAAATTCCAGCTGAATTAAACATCCCTCTCCTAAATATCCTCAGAGTTTGCGCCATCCCTCCCTCTTTGGCCTCTCTGGCATCACGGAGTCTTCGGACCGGACCTTCAGCTCTGCTTTTGGACACACAGAGAATAAAACAGTCACCCCCAAGAACAATTTCCTGGTGATTAAAGATCCTCTGCAGCTAAAAATACTGAGAGCAGCAATGGGAGCAGCCCGGCTGTGGCTGTGATTTGCTCCTCTCACCAGATCAACACTGAATTTCCAGCGTTCTGGATATCAGGGAGGGCTCTGCTCTGCCTGGGTTCAAAATTCCAGGGGAAATTTTGAACCCAGTGGATGGAGCAGAGGAATTAAATTCCAGCTGAATTAAACATCCCTGTCCTAAATGGCCTCAGAGTTTGCGCCATCCCTCCCTCTTTGCCTTCGGACCGGACCTTCAGCTCTGCTTTTGGACACACAGAGAATAAAACAATCACCCCCAAGAACAATTTCCCGGTGATTAAAGATCCTCTGGGGCTAAAAATACTGAGAGCAGCAATGGGAGCAGCCCGGCTGTGGCTGTGATTTGCTCCTCTCATCAGATAAACACTGGATTTCCAGCGTTGTGGATATCAGGGAGGGTTCTGCCCTGCCTGGATTCATCATTGCAAGGAAAAGAAAGGTGGATGGAGCAGAGGGCAGGGAATTAAATTGCAGCTAAATTAAACATCCTTCTCCTAAATGGCCTCGGAGTTTGCTCCATCCCTCCCTCTTTGTCCTCTCTGGAGCCTTCGGACCGGACCTCCAGCTCTGCTTTTGGACACGCAGAGAATCAAATAACAATTTCCCTGTGATTAAAGATCCGCTGTGGCTAAAAATACTGAGAGCAGGAACGAGGCCGAATAATGGACTTGGCAGAGAGCAGCAGAGCCTGACAGAAACTGCTGGCAACGTGCAGGAAACAAAACATCAAAAGACAAAACAGCATCAGACGCTCTGAAGCGCTGGAATTTTTTTTTCCACTCCTTTTGCTGATGCTGTTCTGCCAAGGTTGTTTGTGTATCCCTGTGTAATTCCAGTTAATTATTGAATTCAAGATATTCCCTGGAATGTTCCAGGGATGGCTCCTGCACTTTTGTGCTCTGAGCCACTCTCTCGGTTCTGGGTGGGAGCAGAACTGTCAGGGGTGTCCTGAAGCTTTTATTCTGCTTAATTTGCTTCCTCTTTTCCTTAAAATGTTCTGGAAGTAGTTTTCCCCTCCTTTCCTCCTTGCCCTCCCTAGGAGGGAGCTCTGAGGGTCCTGTCAGCCCTGTGGTCACCGCTGTCACTTTATTGATAACCCAGCCAGTAATTGGCTTTATTGGGTGGGATTTGAAGGCTCAAGAAGGGCCTGGACACCTCCCCGAGGGCAGGACAGGGAATTCCCCAGGGAATCCATGAGGGCAGGACACAGAATTCCCAATTCCACACCACCTGGTGGGATCGGGTTATGCCCACGCTGATCTTCCTCAGGGATTTCTGAACCTCAAGCTCTGCTCTCACCTGTGTGAAGCCGCAGCCTCCCCCAAGCCCTTCCCGAGGTGCAGCCCCTGCTCCAGGGGCACTGCCCGGTGTCCAAACCCCTCTGAGGGCTCTGGGGGAGGTCCCAGAGGAGGGCAGAGAGGTTTCTGTGGGATCAGCTCCGTGCTCAGCGTTCCGGGAAGGCGCCGGAGCAGCGCGGCAGGAGCTGGAGCGACACAAACGCGGCTCTGTCCTTTCCACCCCAGGGAGCCCGGGGACACCTCGGGGCTCCGTCACTGCCTCGGAGCTGGGGGAGGGAGTGCAGAGCCCAAACCCCACCTCACCAACTCCATCACTGTTGTATGGGCACAAGGAAAACATCCCCAGGCACCTGAGGTGCCCCAGCTCAGGAGCATTTTCAGTGAGAGGACTTCAGAAGGGCCTGGCTGGAAATTGCCAAGAGCTGCAGCAGCTTTGGCAGGAGCTCAGGAGAGCTTTGGGGAGCTGAGGAGCAGAGATGGAATCGACTCAGAGCTACTCTGGGAAGAAAGAAGGACAGAGGATGAGCAGGGATGGAATCGAGTCAGAGCTGGGCTGGGATGAAGGAAGGACAGAGGACACTGGGAGAGGAGCAGGGATGGCATTGAATCAAATCTGCTCTGGGAAGAAGGAAGGGCAGAGGATGAGGAGCAGGGATGGAATTGAGTCAGAGTCAGTCTGGGAAGAAGGAAGGGCAGAGGACACTGGGGAGAAGCAGGGATGGAATCGAGTCAGAGCTGGGCTGGGATGAAGGAAGGAGAGGAGCAGGAATGGCATTGAGTCAGACCTGCTTTGGGATGAAGGAAGGACAGAGGAAACCAGAGAGGAACAGGGTTGGAATCGAGTCAGAGCTGGGAGCAGGGATGGAATCGAGTCAGAGCTGCTCTGGGAGGAAGGAAGGACAGAGAACAGCAGAGGGGTGAGGTACTGGCCCTTCTCAGAGCTCAGGACACCAGAGGATGGTGGTGCTGAAGGTCTGGAATGTCCTGAATGCGAAGGGGACAATTCCCAGGGCTGGATGTGACCACGAGGAGTTTTGGGGGCTGCTGATCTCTGCAGATCCTGTGCACATGCAGCACTGAGCACCAAGGCTGGGGTGGTGTTTGCACTCAAACACCCACAGGAGCAGGGATTTGGCCAGGTCTGGAGCTTTTTGAGTGGCCTTCAGGGGCTGCTGTGGGGCTGACGACCACCCTGGACACAACCTGAGAAGCACCAGAGTCCATCCAGCCCTGCCAGCTGCTCCTCAAAGTGCAATTGGCACCCCGAAAGTGCAATTAGGATACCCCAAATGTGCAATTAGGACACCCTGAATACAACCCAAATGTGCAGTTAGGACACCCTGAATGTGCAATTAGGACACCCCGAATGTACAATTAGGACACCCTGAATGTGCAATTAGGACACCCCGAATGTGCAATTAGGACACCCCGAATGTGCAGTTAGGACACCCCAAATGTACAATTAGGACACCCCAAATGTGCAGTTAGGACACCCCGAATGTGCAATTAGGAGCGAGGGTCGGGCAGCAGTGCCCATGGAGGGTGGGGAGGGCTTTTCCAGGGTCAGGGGATAATGACCCCAAGAGTTTCAAGGCTTTGAGCCCGGTGGAGCAGCAGCTCTGCCAAATCCTGCTGTGAGTCTGGAGCTTGTTAGCAACGCTGCTGTGGCTGGGCTCGGGGTGATTAGTGAGCTCCCAGACCCTGTGAGGGAGCAAGGGCTAACAAGGTTTGGATTCCACCTTCCCCCAGTGAAAGCAGCAGCGTTTTCCCTTCGTTTATTTGGCTTTTGGTTGTGTTTCTTAGGGGGGAAATTGGTGTGGTCAGGAATCTCCCAGAACGCACTGACAGTAATAAATGTACCCAATTACTCCTACTGGAGGCTTAAAAATTCGCTGGTGTTTGTGCAAACACTCCCACGCACACGGGGAGTTCTGCAGGGATCAGATCCTTAACCAAGCACGGGAACTGTGCAGGATAAATCCACATGGACACAAAGCATCCCTGGGAGTGCAGGAACACAACCAGCCCAGGGTGAATCACAGGGATCTGTGTTCATCCAGCCTCTGGGTACAAAAACACAACCAGCCCAGGGTGAATCACAGGGATGTGTGTTCATCCAGCCTCTGGGTACAAAAATCACAACCAGCCACGAGTGAGCTGTGTGGATCTGAGTTCATCCACCCCTGGACACAGGAACACAACCAGCCCTGGATGAGCTCTGTGGATCTGTGTTCATCCAGCTCCTGGTGCAGAAATCCTGGACACAAAAACACAACCAGCCCTGGGCAAGCTCTGTGGATCTGAGTTCATCCAGACCTTGGTGCAGAAATTTGGGACACAGGAACACAACCAGCCCTGGATGGACCACATGGATCTGAGTTCATCCAGACCTTGGTGCAGAAATTTGGGACACAGGAACACAATCAGCCCCAAATGAGCTGTGTGGATCTGTGTTCATTCTGCTCGTGGTGCAGAAATCCTGGCTACAAAAACACAACCAGCCACGAGTGAGCTCTGTGGATCTGAGTTCATCCACCCCTGGATACAGGAACACAACCAGCCCTGGATGAGCTCTGTGGATCTGAGTTCATCCACCTCCTTCCTGGTGCAGAAATCCTGGACACAGGAACACAATCAGCCCCAAATGAGCTGTGTGGATCTGAGTTCATCCACCCCTGGATACAGGAACACAACCAGCCCTGGGTGAGCTCTGTGGATCTGAGTTCATCCAGCTCCTGGTGCAGAAATCCTGGACACAAAAACACAACCAGGTCTGAGTGAGCTGTGTGGATCTGAGTTCATTCACCCCTGGATACAGGAACACAACCAGCCCCAAATGAGCTGTGTGGATCTCTGTTCATCGAGACCCTGGTGCAGAAATCCTGGACACAAAAACACAACCAGCCCTGGGTGAGCTCTGTGGATCTGAGTTCATCCACCCCTGGTGCAGAAATTTGGGACACAGGAACACAACCAGCCCTGGATGAGCCACATGGACCTGTGTTTATCCACCCCTGGTGCAGAAATTCTGGACACAGGAACACAACCAGCCCAGGGTGAGCTCTGTGGATCTGAGTTCATCCACCCCTGGTGCAGAAATTAGGGACACAGGAACACAACCAGCCCCAAATGAGCTGTGTGGATCTCTGTTCATCGAGACCCTGGTGCAGAAATCCTGGACACAAAAACACAACCAGCCCTGGGCGAGCTCTGTGGATCTGAGTTCATCCAGCTCCTGGTGCAGAAATTTGGGACACAGGAAAACAACCAGCCCTGGATGAGCCACATGGATCTGTGTTTATCCACCCCATGTGCAGAAATTCTGGACACAGGAACACAACCAGCCCCAAATGAGCTGTGTGGATCTGTGTTCATTCTGCTCGTGGTGCAGAAATCCTGGCTACAAAATCACAACCAGCCACGAGTGAGCTGTGTGGATCTGAGTTCATCCACCCCTGGATACAGGAACACAACCAGCCCTGGATGAGCTCTGTGGATCTGTGTTCATCCAGCTCCTGGTGCAGAAATCCTGGACACAAAAACACAACCAGCCCCAAAAGAGCTGTGTGGATCTGAGTTCATCCAGACCTTGGTGCAGAAATTTGGGACACAAGAACACAACCAGCCCTGGATGGACCACATGGATCTGAGTTCATCCAGACCTTGGTGCAGAAATTTGGGACACAGGAACACAACCAGCCCTGGATGGACCACAGGGATCTGTGTTTATCTACCCCTGGTGCAGAAATCCTGGACACAAAAACACAACCAGCCCTGGGTGAGCTCCGTGGATCTGAGTTCATCCACCCCTGGTGCAGAAATTTGGGACACAGGAACACAACCAGCCCTGGATGGACCACAGGGATCTGTGTTTATCCACCCCTGGTGCAGAAATCCTGGACACAAAAACACAACCAGGTCTGAGTGAGCTCTGTGGATCTGAGTTCATCCACCCCTGGACACAAAACCACAACCAGCCCTGGGTGAGCTCTGTGGATCTGTGTTCATCCAGCTCCTGGTGCAGAAATCCTGGACACAAAAACACAACCAGCCCCAAATGAACTATGTGGATCTGAGTTCATTCACCCGTAGTGCAGAAATCCTGAATTCAAGCACAAGCAGCAACTCTGATCAGCACAACCCTCACATCTTCCTTATTTCCATTGCTCTGATGCAGCCACAGCCACAGGAAAGGTTCAAACCTTCCCTTCCAGAGGCAGAAACAACACCTTGCCACTCACAGAGCTCATTATTCCAATTAAAACGCTCCTGATCAAACGCACAGCAGCAGCAGGAATTATTGCCATGTGCAAAAAGCAGGATTGGAGGTGGGAAAACCCACTGGAAAGAGCTGTGGGTGCTGGCACAGCCGTGCCCTGTGCCGGATCCCGCAGCCCTGCAGCGGCTCCTCCCTTTCCCGGTTTTTCCATTCCCGGAAAATCATTAAAAATAATTTAAACTCATTAAAAATTATTAAAAATCATTAAAAATCTTTCCCAGCAATCTCGGCCCCGGGCAGCGCCTCCCGCCGCGGCCCCCGGGTGGCGCTGCGCTGTCACTGCAAACTCCGCGAAATCGGGGGTTTTGGGAAAGAAAACCTTAGATCAGATCAGCCGGAGATAAACCCGGGCCTTCCTGAACTCCACCGGCCGCAGTTAAGCCCGACACGGCGTGTGCGCCTTTACAACACACCCGGTGCGGAGCTGGCGCTGAGCACAGGCGGGGAGTGACATTCCCGGGATTTGGGGGTGACATTCCCGGGATTTGGGGGGTGACATTCCTGGGACTGGGGGGGTGACATTCCCGGGACTGGGGGGGTGACATTCCCGGGACTGGGAGGGGTGACATTCCCGGGACTGGGAGGGGTGACATTCCCGGGACTGGGAGGGGTGACATTCCCGCGATTTGGGGCATGGCATTCCTGGGACTGGGGAGTGACATTGACGGGGCTCGGGGTGACATTCCCGGACTGGTGGTGAAGTCCCTGGATTTGGGGGGTGACATTTCCGGGATTGGAGGGTGACATTCCCGGGATTTGGGGGTGACATTCCCGGCTCCCCACCTTGGCCAGGTGTGATCCCAAACCCCACGGGCAGGACAGACCCCACAAACCCTGCTCAGGTCACAGCAGAACCCCCAGCCCCCAAACCCCCTTTGCACCCCCAAACTGGAGGGGATTGTCCCCAAATCCACCCCGAACACGCCCAGAACCAGCAGCAAAGTGCCCGATTTCCCATCTGGGTGAGAATCCGATGCCTCCCCGGGCTCCTGGGCAGCCCCAAATGTCACCTGTCACAGCAGAAACCAGCGCGGAACCGCGGACCTCAAATACCAGCGGAGGTCGCGATAATGCCGGGCGGATTTCGGGAGCGCCGATTTAATTTAGCGAATGTTAATTGCTCATTTGTGCTCCGCAGGTGAACCCCGGGGCAAAGGTTGAGCTCCTGCTCCCAGCCAGGAGGAAAAAGCAGCGATTAAAGAGGTCACAGATGTGATGTCTGGGTAAAAAATGTTTAAAAGGACTTAGAAAGAACATGGAAAGTGGGGAAAAAAACACCCCCAAACCCCCGCGCTGTATCTCCTCCTCCAAAAGCAAAAGCCGTTTTAGTTTTTAAATCATCAGCCCACGAGAATTCGCTGACGGAGCCTTTTGCTCTCGTTTATTTCAGGATTTTGGCTGCTTTAGCGATGAACCGCGGGGTTTGGGAGGGGAGGAGGGACAAGGACACGGGAGGAGGAGCAGGGAAGTGTCACGGGATAAAAGGGGACCCTCAGAGGGAGATGGGGAATTTTATCTATTCAGTATGTGAGGAAAATAATCCAGGAACACCAGAGGCTGATGTCCAAAAAGGAGTCCTGGAACTTTATCCCAATAAAGGGAGAAGCCATGGGGCATTTCCCACGGGGTCTCTCCAATTTTGGAGGACACAGCCTCCCTTTTATCCCAATTTCCCAGCCACATTTCCCTCTCTCTTTCCCCACTGGCTGAGGTATTCGAGAGGCACAGACTTCCCAAATCCCCTTATACAGACCCCCTCTAAAGTATAATTCCCTTGTGTCACTCCGTGGAATTCCTTATGGAATTTATCGTTCTGTTCATCTTCCAATATTCAGTTTTATTGATCAGCAGAGCTTTGGTTTGTTTGTAAATGCAAATCTCTCTCCATTCTTCCATCAGTGGAATCCTCCCCATTGTTTCTTTTCTCTCTCAGTGTTCGCTGTCTGCTGGCAAGAGCCGCAGTTTGTTTGGAAAGACAAGTTCCTCATTCCTCTCAAGTATTAAAATTAAAAATACAATAATGCAGAATTCCATTGGAAGGCACTGCAGCTTTGCTTCTGAGGACACTCACCATTCAGCGTTCCCTGAATTTCCCATTCCCAGTGGAAATTCCAGTCTCGCACGCTTGGCCAACGTTTTCCTACTGCACACTTTGAGTAAATCCCACCCCAAATTTAGGGAAACACCGGCAGCAGGGAGGCTTCCCACGGGGAGGAATTGATCCAGAAAGAGCTGAGGATTATTTCAGTTCTCCCCAGTGAAATTCAGGGATGTTTTCTCTGAAATAGTCCCAGATGATGACAACGGGAATTTGTTTAGAATTGGTAAAAAGCTGACACATTACAGAGAGCGAGGCTGGGAAACGATGGAAGCAGAGGGATGGAATCTGCCCCGGGGTTTGTTTGCTTTAATTACAGGTGTGGAAAAGAAATAGAAAATGGCCGGGAAGTTGATCAGGAGCCCAGTTATGGATCATTCCTGGATTATTAATTTGCGATCCCATGGGAACGGCTCCCAACAGGCAGAGGGTCCAGCGGGAGAGCTGGGAATTGTTAAACTGGTTTTCTCTCACACCATTGCCCTGCTCCCCGTGATGATGGAAAATGGCAAAGCCCTGCTGCCCCTTCCTTGCAGATAATTAATTAATTAATTAATTAATCCCTTCCCCACTTTGAGTTTAGGGCAGAGCTGATCTCCCCCCAAACCCCTGGATTTGTGGGGGTGACATTCCCGGGATTTGGGGGTGACATTTCTGGGGCTGGGGGTGACATTCCCGGGATTTGAGGGTGACATTCCTGGGATTGGGGGGTGACATTCCCGGGATTGGGGGGTGACATTTCCAGGGCTGGGGGTGACATTTCCGGGATTGGGGGGTGACATTCCTGGGATTGGGGGGTGACATTCCTGGGATTTGAGGGTGACATTCCCGGGATTGGGGGGTGACATTCCTGGGGGTGACATTCCCGGGATTTAGTGGTGACATTCCCGGGATTTGGGGTGACATTCCCGGGATTGGTGGTGACACTGACGGGTGCCCGGGGAGGCTCCTCCAGCCCCAGCATCCCCCTGACGAACGTGGCAATCCCTCTCCAGGCCCCGAGTGGGGAGACTGCTAAAGATTCCGCTGGCTTTTTTCCCCTCCTCAGAACTTAATGAGCCCAAATTGGTGCCTCGTAATCAGGCGTTGGCCTTTTCATCTCCCCAGGTTTTGTTTACTAAAGCTTATTAGAGCAGAGCTCGGATGACTCCGGGATTGCTCAACGAGCCGAGCAGGCGGCACAAAGCTCGGAAAATGAAGCAGAAACGGTGATTAAAGGAACGATTCTCTGAGTAAACAGAGCCTGGACCTCCCAGAGCTCCCAAACTGCTCCTGAATCTGCCAGGGATCCGCCAGGATCTGTCCTGAGCTGAGCTGGGACAGGGGACGTGGAATTTCAGAGTGGTTTGGGTGGAATTTTAATATGGTTTGGGTGGGAAGGGAAAGGAATAGGGAACTTGTCTTCACAAACTGCGGCTCTTGCCAGCAGACAGCGAACACTGAGAGAGAAAAGAAACAATGGGGAGGATTCCACTGATTGATGAATGGAGAGAGATTTGCATTTACAAACAAACCAAAGCTCTGCTGATCAATAAAATTGAGTATTGGAAGGTGAACAGAACCATAAATTCCATAAGGAATTCCACGGAGTGACACAAGGGAATTATACATTAGAGGGGGTCTGTGTTAGGGGATTTGGGAAGTCTGTGTCTCTCGAATACCTCAGCCAGTGGGGAAAGAGAGAGGGAAATGCAGGAAATTGGGATAAAAGGGAGGCTGCATCCTCCAAAACTGGAGAGACCCCATGGGAAATGCCCCATGGCCTCTCCCTTTATTGGGATAAAGTCCCAGGACTCCTCTGTCTCCTTTTTGGACATCAGCCTCTGGTGTTTGTGGATTCATTTCCTCACAGAACAGAAATAAAATAATCCCTGGAGTGCCCAAGGCCAGGTTGGAGCAACCCTGGGATAGGGGAAATTGTCCCTGGATGGGCTTTAAGGTCCCTCCCAATCCACACCAGTGTGGGATGATCAATTCTCCCAGTTCAAGCTGCATTTCTGCATTTGTACACCAGGATTTTGCCCTCAGCCAGGGTTCCTGGGCACTTCCCTCCTGGGGAAGATCCCAATGGATGCAAAATTCCCCAGGGAGGTCAATCCAGAGCCTCCCAGCCCCCTAAAAACCTGGGACTGCCCAAAATCCCAGTCCTGGCCTTGTGAGCCCCTGTCTGAGCACTCTAAATTAGCATTTCTCCTTATCTCCGGTGTGTGCTGAGGTTTCCTGGGGAATTAAAGGGATCTGAGTGATGGATATTCTGCATTTTATCAGCCTGGCCTCCTCTGTGCTCCCTGTGCTCCTCAGGAGCTGCAGAGAGGCCCCAAAGTGGAGATTTTTTGCTCCAGTCCCTGGGTATTTTCCTCTGAAAAATCAACACAATTATTAATGAAACTAGAAAATTTCATCCACTGTTTTTAACCAGTTTTGACTCCAGGACTTGTCCAACTTGTCCAAAAGTGAGCTGAAAAATGTAGGTGCTGCTTGTGCTCCTCAGGAGCTGCAGTCTGACCCATAAGAGAGGCCTCAAAGTGGAGATTTTTTGTTCCAATCCCTGGACATTTTCTTCCAAAACATCGGTGCAACTATTAATGAATCTATAAAATAACTTCACCCACTGTTTTTAACCAGTTTTGACTCCAGGACTTGTCCAACTTGTCCAGAACTGAGGTAAAAAATGTAGGTGGCTCCTTCTGCTCCTTAGGAGCTGCTCTCTGACCCACCAGAGAGGCCTCAAAGTGGAGATTTTTTGTCCCAGTCCCTGGGCATTTTCCTCTGAAAAATCAATGCAATTATTAATGGAACAATAAAATAACTTCACTCAATGTTTTTAACCAGTTTTGACTATGGGACTTATCTAAA
>JAVTVJ010002986.1:50582-90582 GCA_034509425.1 Eopsaltria australis | reverse complement strand
GGAAATGGAGAAGGTCCTCAGGAAATGGAGAAGATCCTTGAGAAAGGGAGAAGATCCTCTAGGAAATAGAAAAGATCCTTGAGGAAATGGAAAAGAACGTCGAGAAATTGAGAAGATCCTCAAGGAAATGGAGATGATCCTTGAAGAAATGGAAAAGATTCTCAGGAAATGGAGAAGATCCTTGAGGAAATGGAGAAAATCCCCAGGAAATGGAGAAGATCCTTGAGGAAATGGAGAAAATCCTCAGGAAATGGAGAAGGTCCTCAAGAAATGGAAAAGATCCTTGAGGAAACAGAAAAGATCCTCAAGGAAACGCAGAAAATCCACCAGCAGGCTGGTGGCGCAGAGAGCAGCAGAGTGGCTTCACACCCAGCCTGGAAAACCTGAAAAGCACCGAGTTTTGGTGGCCCAGGGAAAATCTGGATCCCTTTTTCATGGGCCAGGACAATTCCTGCCCCCTGCTCCCACCCCAGGGATCTCTGACATTCCGTGGGGGGCTGGAGGCTGCAGGGGGGGTCACGTTCAGAGCCGATAATTTTAGAACAAACATTCCAAAACAGCACCTGAAGGTAATTTGGAAGGTGTAGAGGCAGAAAATGAATCCCTGTAAAATCCTGCCTGGCAAATTAAAAGACATCACTGATTCCATTAGCTAATTTTCCAAATTAAGTGTTGCTAATTGCCCGAGATGGTGTTTGTTTGGTGCAGCCCAGACAGCCTAGGCTGGGCTACGTTTGCATTATTGACAGGCAAAGTTGTTCAGGGTTTGTTTTTCCTTCTCTTTGTCCAGGATTTGTTTCCAGATCAGGCCTCAGGCCATCCCTGAGCTCTCCACCACCTCATTCCCCATGGGACTGGATTTATCTGTGTGCAGAGATGGCAACAGCTCCAAGAAAACTTCCTAAAACTTGTGGAAAACCACACAAGGGGATGAATCCAGCCCAGAGCTGCACTGTGAGGGTCACAGACACAAACAGCTCCTGCAGTTCTGCCTTCAAAACCAGCTCAGGAAATGCTCTCCAGAGACAATTTATAAATAAATAAATAAATATAAATCAGAGCATTTCAACTTTCTGTGATTTTCTGTCATTAGGAAGAAATTAATTCAGTTTTGCTGTGCCTGACCCTGTTGTGTTGCTGAAGTTTCCAACACCAGGCCCAAAAATACGAGACCAACAAATGCTTTGAGCTTCCCCTGGTGCAGGAGAAGTTTCACTCACCCCAAAATAAGGAATTTCTCCATCCATTGTGCCTTTTCTCCAGCACAGATAACCATTAATTACTGAATTCAGTAATTAATAACAGCTTGAATTTCACTGAGCGTGAGAGATAAAGGAAGAAAGGGAAACAAATTCCTGGAGGCCCCACATGGAGCTGGTGGAGCAGGATTAAAGATCCTAAAGATTCCATGGATCATCTTCCCATGGAAAAGCCTCTGCAGCCTCCCCTGGCCACTCCAGGAGCTCCCAGAACCCCAAAATCAGCTGCTGACATGTGAGGAGAAGTGTGGATTAAGTTTAGAGCTGTGTTTAGAGCACCAGGGGATGAATTATCCTAATTGCTGTATTAGTCTCAGTTACACACAGTAATCACCACAGGCTGCCTCTGTTTTCATTAGAAATTTAATTAAGTTTATCAATGTTTAGCTCCTTTGGCCTTGTTTTCCACCACCTTCCCCAGGCTTTGCTTTGTTTAATCAATATTTTTAGGGAGATGGGAGGGAAATGGTTTTTTTTTTTCCAGTGCCCCTTTGGTTTTCATTTTCCATTTTTTTCTCCTCTTGACACAAACCTGTTGGAAGCAGAGGAAGTCAGGGATTCACTGCTTGACCCAAATGAAGGAGCTTTCTCCCTCCAGCAGCTACTGAACCCTTCCCCACCTCACTCTGGACATTTCTGATGAAAATACTGGGCAACTTCAAGACCTGGAAGCCCCAGAGAAAACACAAAAATCAGAACCTCATGGACAATTTTATCCCAATTTTTATTCCTGGAATGTTCAGGAATCAAACAGCTCCCCCTTGTTTAATCAATATTTTTTCCATTTTTTTCTCCTCCTGACACAAACCTGTTGGAAGCAGAGGAAGTCAGGGATTCACTGCTTGACCCAAATGAAGGAGTTTTCTCCCTCCAGCAGCCGCTGAACCCTTCCCCACCTCACTCTGGACATTTCTGATGCAAACACTGGGGGATTTCGAGGTCCAACACAAACCACAAACCACAAAAATCAGAAATTCATGGACAATTTTATCCCAATTTTTATTCCTGGAGTGCTCAGGAACCAAACAGCTCCCCCTGAGCGTTCAATGCCTGTTTGGGGTCGCTTTTCCTGTTTCACTGCTATTTTTATCCTTAAATACCGTGGCAATTTAGCAATCTATTGCCTTCAGGGTGGTTTATTCCCCTCAAACACTCTCTGCTGCCTGCATAATTCAGCCTCTCACAGAATTTGCTGTGATTTCAGCCTGACCCTGGCACGGAGCCATTCTGTGCCATCACAGTGACAATTCTGCCACCCTGACAGAGCAGCTTCTTTGCTAAATCATCACCCCAGCACCGATTTTGGGGGTGTTTTTTTGTCCTCCTCCTCCTCCCTGCCGCCCGTCCGAGCTGCCAGGCTGAACGAGGCCTCTTTGGGAAGCTGCTGGAGCCGTGTAGTTCTCATTTGGAAATGTCACAATAAAGCGATGTTCTCCGGTTCCCAGCAGCACAACAGGTTAGAGCATGACAGCGAGATAAAGCGATGCATTAGAGGGGTCCAAAGGGCAAGAAAATGACACTTTTTAAAGCCTCAGGGTTTGTTTTCTGGGTTTTTTTCCCTGCCCTGGTTTCTGTGCCTTCTCGGCTCTGCAGGGAAAGCAGTGAGTGCAGCCCGAAATGAGCCAAATCTGAGAAATTTTGCCCCTCACCCATTAAAAATTAAATTAAAATTAAAATTAAATTAAAATTAAAACAAAAATAAAAATAAAAATAAAAATAAACATAAACATAAAAATAAACATAAACATAAAAATTCAAGAAAAATAAAAATAAAAATAGTAACAAAAATAAAGACAAAAATAAAGACAAAAATAATAAAAATAAAAATAGAAATAAAAATAAAAACAAAAATAGTAACAAAAATAAAAACAAAAATAAAAATAAAAACAAAAACAAAAATAAAAACAAAAACAAAAACAAAAAATAGAAACAAAAATAAAAATAAAAATAACGTAAAATAAAAATAAAAATAAAAATAAATTAAAAATTAAAAATTATAATTAATTAATACATTAAATAAATTAATAAAATTAAATTAAAAATCAGAGACAGGGCAGAACTGGGCACTGAGGGGCTGCTTAATGAAATAATCCTCCCTGAACACCAAATATTTGGGATTAAACCCCGAAGGAGTGAAGGCAGAGGGACCTGGAGGACAAGGGGACACCAAGAGGGGACATCCCAACAGAGCAGGGAAGGGTGAGAGCCCCTCCGAGGGGCTTTTGGAGCAGGGTGGGCGAGTGGAGGGGCCTTTGTGGTCAGCAGAAGGTCACAGAGCAGATTTTGGGTGGGAAGAAGGGGTCAGAGGGGTTTGGTGATGGAAAAATAATAAATGGAGATAAAAATAATGGGTTTAAAGCTGATTCCTGCTTGGAAGCTCCAATACCTGGATGTTTGCAATGGAAATGAAAATTGAAGGAGATTTTGGGTGGGGAGAAGGGTTTGGTGATGGTCTCTGCTGGAAAAATGGTAAATAGTGACAAAAATCATGGGTTTAAAGCTGGCTCCTGCTTGGACGCTCCAATACTTGGGTGTTTTGAAGGGAAATGAAAATTGAAGGAGGTTTAGGGTGGGGAGAAGGGGTCAAAGGGGTTTGGTGATGGAAAAATAATATATGGTGATAAAAATAATGCATTTAAAGCTGGTTCCTCCTTGGAAGCTTCAATATCTGGATGTCTTTTAAGGGAAATGAAAATTGAAGGAGGTTTTGGGTGAGGAGAAGGAGTCAGAGGGGTTTAGTGATTGGAAGAATGGTAAGTGGGGATGAAAATAATGGGTTAAAACTGCCTCCTGCTTGGAAGCTCCAATACTTGGATGATTTTAAAGGAAATGAAAATTGAAGGAGGTTTTGGGTGGGGAGAAGGAGTCAGAGGAGTTTGGTGAAGGAAAAATAATAAATGGAGATAAAAATAATGCGTTTAAAGCTGGTTCCTCATTGGAAGCTTCAATATCTGGATGTTTTTTAAGCCAAATGAAAATTGAAGGAGATTTTGGGTGGAGCAAAGGGTTTGGTGATGGTCTCTGCTGGAAAAATCGTAAATAGTGACAAAAATCATGGATTTAAAGCTGGCTCCTGCTTGGATGCTCCAATACCGGGTGTTTCGATGACAAATGAAAATTGAAGGAGGTTTAGGGTGGGGAGAAGGACTCAGAGGGGTTTGTGAAGGAAAAATAATAAATGGAGATAAAAATAAAGAGTTCAAAGCTGGTTCCTGCTTGGGAGCTCCAACACCTCGGTGTTTTGAAGGCAAATGAAAACTGAAGATGATTTTGAGTGAAGAAAAGCGTTTGGTGATGGTCCCTGCTGGAAAAATGGTAAATAGTGACAAAAGTAATGGATTTAAAGCTGGCTGCTGCTTGGACACTCCAATCTTTGGATATTTTGAATGGAAATGAGGAATGAGCTCACTGTGGCTTCAGGGTTTGTTCAGTCCTGGAGCTCTTAGAGATGGCTCTGGCTCCAAACCCTCCTTTTTCTCCTGGTGAGGGAAGGAATGAA
The DNA here is from genome assembly GCA_034509425.1 of Eopsaltria australis. Lineage (NCBI taxonomy): Eukaryota > Metazoa > Chordata > Aves > Passeriformes > Petroicidae > Eopsaltria > Eopsaltria australis. Next base: position 85,824 of record JAVTVJ010002986.1, on the reverse strand, counting down.
TCCCTCCCCGCTCAGTTCCTGAGCTCTGCTGCCTCAGTTTTCCAACTTTTCCTGCAGTGGAGGCGTGAGAGGGAATAAAACCCCTCCGAGCAGCCCTGGCAGTACAAGAATTGTATTTTTCAAAGAGCTGCCTGCTGCAATCTTGTTGTGCCAAACACGGCAGGAGGATGCTGCCTGCTCCATGTCCTGGGAGTTGGGAGGATTGTGAGAGCTCATTTCTCTGCCCGGAATTTCCTGACCTTTGCATCCTCCTCTGTACGAGCAGCAAAGATCAAGCTGAAGCTGTGGGAGAGCTCTCAGATGAGGAGGTTTTTTTCAGGCTACAAATCCTGTCACATCTGAGCTTTATCTGCTGCTTTAATGCGGTTCCAACCTCGGCTCTGTCACTTTGATTTTTACCTGCCTTTCTCTTGGTTTGTTTTGCTCGTCCTAATTGACCCAGAGCCTGCAGCACTTCTTGAAAGGAGGAAAAAGGTGTTTGATAATTTGAGTTTTGCCACTTGAGCCTGTGAAAAGGTCATTGAAAGCAGCAAAAGCTGCAGCAGAGTTTGCTGGGGAAGGGCTTTCATCGCTGTGGAGATCTGCTGCTCTGATGGGAGGGGAGCTCTGCAGAGAGACCCCCAAAGGGAAGGGAAGGCCTGAATGCAGCTGCCATTTATGGGTTTTGTCTGTGTGGTTTCCTTCCTGCTCGGTCTCCGTTGCCTTCAAAGTGAAATTTCACCTTGAAGTGCTGAGGAGGAAATGCACTTGATGTGTTTTCCTGGTTAAATGGGCAATGTTTTTCTTTTTTTATTTTTTATTTTTTAGTTTTTAATTTTTAATTTTACTTTTTACTTTTTTATTTTTTATTTTTTATTTTTTACTTTTTATTTTTTATTTTTTATTTTTTATTTTTTATTTTTTAATTTTTTAATTTTTTATTTTTTTATTTTTTATTTTATTTTTATTTTAATTTTTTATAATTACTTTATTTTTATATTTAAAAATTATGGTTTTATTTTTAATTTTATTTTAATTATATTTTTATTTGTTGTTTATTTTTAAAAAATTCTTAAATCTATTTTTTTATTTTTAAAATTTGTAATTTTACTTTACTTTTACTTTTATTTTAGTTTTTATTTTAATTCTTATTATTTTTAAATTGTCTTAAATTTTTTTTTTTTGTTATTTAATTTTTTTTAATTTTAAATTTTTTAAATGATTTTAAATTTGGTTTTTTAAATTATTTTTAATTTTTTTGTTTGTTTGTTTTGGGTTTTTTTTGTTGGTTTTTTTGTTTTGTTTTGTTTTTATTTTTACCTTGGTGAGAGTGCTGTGCCTTGTCTGTCAGTGCTGCGGTTTTGTCCCAAAGCAGCTCAGAGGTTGCAGTCCTGTTCTTTCTGTTCTGCTGCAGCCCCACCTGAGCCGAGGGAGCTCTGCTGATGCCCAGGGGATTTCTGTGCCTGCGGTGGGGGGAAAGGGCAGGAACAACAAAACAATCCCAGGCTGGAGCTGGGGAATGATCCCCGCGGGTGCAGGGCTCACACAAGGGCATGGACTCTGCACGAGATGGAGAAGTGCAAGGGCCTTTATTGTGCAGGGAAAATTCCATAAATCCCAGCACACAACCAGGACAGAACCTCACCCAAACAGGAAAGATGCACCCCTGGAGCTGCTGTGGATGTGTCCTTAGAGACCCCAGGGAGAGAAGACTTAGAAAAGGAGAAAGATAACTGGTGGAGAAAGTTCCAAGGAGACAGGAAACCCCTGGAAGGTGAAGTGACCATGGTTTAACCCAGGACAAACCCGAGTAGCCACTGCTGGTGTCCATCATCTCCTCCCTCCCCCCAAGAGCCTTTGTTCTATTCCCTGTTATCTCCTGGGCCCCATTCCTTCCCTATCCCATAGGACAAGGTAACCCTGAACCTTCCCTATCCTCCCCCAAACCCCCTGGTGATTGGTGGTACATGGTAACTCTTAAGGCCGTGTCTGAGGGCCCCTCAGCTCTTGGACCCTGCCTCTCCTCTGTGTGAAGACCCTGCAATAAATCCACTCAGAATTAAGGGCATTCCAAGGGCCCTCTCGTTATTCATCTTCAGCTGAGAGCTAACCTGGATCGTTCCTGCACCACACCGCAGGCCGCAGTTCCTCTGGCTCAGTGTCTACGGGACGCTGCCAGAGTGCCTTGGGATAGGGGCACTCCTGGAAATACAGCCAGCTGGAATCTGTCGTGGCAGCGCCAGGCTGGACAGAGGAACCAGCGAGCTATACACCCCAGAGTGTCCCCAATCCCCTGCAGCATTGCCCAGATGTTCCCTGTGATGGGAACAGGTGAACAATGCCCTGGAAGGGCACAAACCACAATATTCCCACACAATTGATCAAGAAGGTCACAAACCCAGCATTCTTTTCCCCAGCCCATCTCAGGTGAGCTGGATGTGTTTCCATGCTCACCTCCAGGGAAAAGGCCAATTCTGGGCCTTCCAGGGCTGCTTTTCTGTAACCCCCATGGTGGAACCCTACACTTGGGTTTGTGTCAGCTTTGTTCATCACCCCGAGAGCGCTGCTGGTGGCTGTCACTGCAGGCAATTCTGTGCTTCCAGCACTGCACACCAGAGCTGTGGAAACAACAATAAAATAAAAAAAGGATGTGTCTGTTTGTCCTGCTGCTCCACCTGGGCTCACATCCAGCCTGGCTGTGAGCCGGAAAATCCAGGCCATTCCCAGCAGGTGGCAGAGGGATGGGGCTGCTCCGGGAATGATGCTGGAAGCTGAATCCCAGAGAATTCCCACTCTGGAATAACTCCACCCCCGCAGGAATAAACAACTCCTGTCACCCTCATCCCTCGGGGGAATCGGGGCTTTTTAAACGTCAGGAACCTCGGGAGCTCCTTGTTCTGGGTCTGGCTCGGGGCATCCAAACCTCCCCCGGCGCTGCTGGGGCTGGAGCTGCCCCTCGCACCCAGAGGAGCCCCGGGGATGGGCTGCAGGCGGCTCCAGCCCCGGGCTCCCGCAGGGAAATCCCGCAGAGCTCTGCAGCACCCACAGAGATGATATTGATATAACTTATATATTCTAGATTATATATTAGATAATTTATATAATTTATATATTACATACATTTATTATAAATATAGTAAATATTTATTATAAATATAATAGATAATAGATCTAATATCTAACATATAATATCTAATATCTAACATATATCATATCTATAATAAATATTATAAAACATATAATATGTAATATGCAATATTATATATGTAATATAATATAACATATAACATATAACATATATAAATATATATAAATATATAAATATATATTATATATTATATATTATATAATATATATTATATAATATATAATATATGTATATTGTATATTGTATAGTGTATATTGTATATTATATTACATATATATTATATATGTAATACATATTATATATGTAATACAATATATTATATATTATATATTATATATTATATGTTATATATTATATTCTTAGAGCACGCTTATATAATATTTAATATATAATATGTAATATGTAATATAATATATATTTTATAAAAGAGATATTATATAAATATTATAGATATATATTATAAATATTATAAGTAAATTAATAAATAAAGGGAATTTCTGCTCCAGACAAACTCGACAGCATCCACCCCTGGCTCTGAACGAGGGGATGATGAACAATTCCTCTGGAAATCTGTTGCTTTTTCTGCGGAGAAACAGCTGGAAGGGAGGAGAATCCCAAGGCCTGGGATCTCTGGGGAAGGGGTTTGGGAGCCCCAGTCGCACACTCTGTTGTGAAAATCCCCAGCTGAATTCTGAATTCTCCCTTTGGTTCCACCCCTCTGCATCAGTCTGAGGGAAAAAACTGTTGACAGTCAATTTAAGGGGTTTTTTAATGCATCCAGAGAGGTGTAAAATAACTCTGGGCTAAACAGAAATCAATTCCTGCCTGTCAAGAGATCAAACATCCACCTGTGCTCTCTGCCGTGTGTTTGTGGGGTTTGGGACCTGCTCGTTAAGGATAATTAGGGGGAATTGGAGGGATTTTAGACCAGGGCGTTTGTCTGATGTCCAAAAGAGGTGTCAGGGGATGCTGCGGGGCCCGAGCAGAGCTCTGGGCAGCAAAGCCCCACTGAAGGGCCCTGCTCTGTTCCTGTTCACTCCTGGTTTGTTCTCCAAGGAGCTTTTGGGATGAAAAGGCCACAACTGCACAGTGCCAAAGCTCAGATCCCGATCACTCCTAAAGGAATGGGGAACTTGTCTTTCCAAACAAACTGTGGCTCTTGCCAGCAGAGAGAGAACACAGAGAGAGAAAAGAAACAATGGGGAGGATTCCACTGATGGAAGAATGGAGAGAGATTTGCATTCACAAACAAACCAAAGCTCTGCTGAGCAATAAAACTGAATATTGGAAGATGAAAAAACCATAAATTCCATAAGGAATTCCACGGAGTGACACAAGGGAAGGACAAAGGGGGGAATTATACATTAGAGGGGGCTCTGTATGAGGGGATTTGGGAAGTCTGTGTCTCTCAAATACCTCAGCCAGTGGGGAAAGAGAGAGGGGCCTTAGGATCAGGAAATTGGGATAAAAGGGAGGCTGCATCCTCCAAAATTGGAGAGACTCCATGGGAAATGCCCCATGGCCTCTCCCTTTATTGGGATAAAGTTCCAGGACTCCTCTGTCTCCTCTTTGGACATCAGCCTCTGGTGTTCCTGGATTCATTTCCTCATGCTCCTAAAAAGTCAGATGAATCCCAAACACTCCGGCTTCAACGCCGCAGTGAATTTTGCAATGGTAATTTCTTTTTCTTTTAAAAGCCTTTTGTGTGTTAAAGCGAAATAAAACCACTTCAGGTTTCCTTTTTCTCCCCTTTTTTTTTTTTCTTTTTCCTCCAAAAAGACCTTTTCAAACCCACTCCAATGAACCTTTCTGATGGAAGTGCTGTGAACAGAACATCCCAGCAGTGGGAGATCTGACATCCTCCAGCCTCTGGTGCAGCTCGTTCCCACTGAAAACCCCTTTATTCTGCTCTAAACAGCCCTTAAAGACTCTTTGAGACCAAATTATTTCCCTTCAAATTATTTCACCACCAAATTATCTCCCTTCATTGCAGCCCTGATTTATTCCCAGCTCCAAAAAGGAAAAGCTCCTGGGCCTAATTGGTCCTGCCAGGCCAGGCCTCGCTCCTTTTCTTGTGTTTAATTTGCATTTTGAGTTTTTCTTGGAAATCCAGGGGCAGCTGCTGGAGGCTCCTGCTCCTCTCCCCAGTCACTCCCAATGAAGTGAAATAAATCACAATTTATTTTCTTGAAATTGCCCATTGCAATGCAGGACAAGGCCTCTTTACTTCTGTATTTCCTGAGATCACTGAGAAACCTCTTCAGCCACAGCTCCAGAGAGGGGCAGGTTTTTTTATTTTACTTAGCAGGGGTTTTTATTTAGCAGGGGTATTTTTTATTTAGAAGTTCTTTTTTTTTTTATTTAGCAGGGTTTTTTCTTTTATTTAGCTGGGTTTTTTTCTATTTAGCAGGGTTTTTTATTTAGCAGGGTTTTTTATTTATCAGGGGTTTTTTATTTATTGGGGATTTTTTATTAGCAGGGTTTTTTTTATTTAGCAGAGCTTTTTTATTTAGCAGGGAATTTTTATTTTGCAGAGTTTCTTTTTTATTTAGCAGGGTTTTTTTATTTAGCAGGGGTTTTTTATTTAACAGGGTTTTTATTTAGCAGGGTTTTTTTTTTATTTAGCAGGGGATTTTTATTTTGCAGAGTTTCTTTTTTATTTAGTAGGGGATTTTTATTTAACAGGGTTTTTATTTAGCAGGGTTTTTTTTTATTTAGCAGGGGATTTTTATTTTGCAGAGTTTCTTTTTTATTTAGTAGGGGATTTTTTTTTATTTAGCAGGGTTTTTTTTTATTTAGCAGAGGATTTTTATTTGCAGAGGTTTTTTTTATTTGTATAGGGGATTATTATTTTGCAGAGCTTTTTTTTTTTATTTACCAGGGTTTTTTTTATTTAACAGAGTTTTTTATTTAGCAGGGTTTTTTTATTTATCAGAGTTTTTTATTTAGCAGGGTTTTTTATTTAGCAGGGGTTTTTTATTTATTTAGCAGTTTGGTTTTTTTTTTATTTAGCAGGTTTTTTTTTTTTTTTTATTTCTCAGAATTAAAAATATGAAGATTTCACTCAGATTTACTTTTACATCTTTATCTCCACCCAGCATCAAGCTCTAACTGCTGGTAATTAGGAATGGTTTTTAAATGATGGCTTGCTCTGAGCTCTGGGGGGTTTTCAGCTGAAGTGGGGTTTTATTTTTGGGAAAAGAGAAGATATTGAGGAGCATTGCTCTGTCACTGATTGCAGCCTGGAATTTTGGGGCAGGTTGGGCTTTTCCAGGGAGCTCCTTCCGTGCATTTATTGGCTCTGAGAGATTGACAGAAGGGCTGATTCCAGCCTGAGATTCCTGAATTTCCCAGTTGGTGTGTGGGGACACAGCTCAGGGAATTGTCAGTCTTGGATGGGGAAAGATCTTGGAGAGGAAAAGATCTTGGATGGGAAAAGATATTGGATAGGGAAAAGATCTTAGGGAAAAGATCTTGGAGAGGAAAAGATATTGGATAGGGAAAAGATCTTGGAGAGGAAAAGATCTTGGAGGGAAAAGATCTTGGAGAGGAAAAGATCTTGGATGGGAAAAGATCTTGGAGAGGAAAAGATCTTGGATGGGAAAAGATCTTGGAGAGGAAAAGATCTTGGAGAGGAAAAGATCTTGGATGGGAAAAGATCTTGGACGGGAAAAGATCTTGGATGGGAAAAGATCTTGGAGGGAAAAGATCTTGGAGGGAAAAGATCTTGGAGTTCTTGGAGAGGAAAAGATCTTGAAGGAAAAGATCTTGGATAGAAAAATCCCCTGCAATCCCAGGTAACTCTGGGATGGAGGGATCAGCTTTTCCTGGCTCTGCACACAAAGAGGGGACAAACCCTGTGGATTTTGGGCCCCCCCAGCAGATTTTTTTTCCAGTGGTAAATCCATATAATCCCTTTTTCAATGGTGAACCCATACAATCCCCCCAGAAATCCTGGCCTGCCACGCGCTGTGAGGATGAGGAGGGTCTGGGTGATATTTGGGGATTCTGCCTCGATGAGAGGAGCTCGTGGCTGTGCCAGTTCCGTGTTGCTGCAGGGAAATATTGTAAATATCCCGAGCTGGGAGCTGAGCTGAGTCATTGACTGGTGCTCCCTGCTCCTGGAAAGGATCCTGCTGGAATCCCATCACTAATGATTGACACTAATTGTTCCACGGATCGTTCCCTGAGGAGATGGAAGGTGGGGACGGGAGGGGCCAATCCTGCAGCAGCCACTGCGGGGTCCCTCTCACAAAAGGTCACAGTCGTTTGTGGTGACTTTTGATTTTAAACGGTGTTTGCTGTTGATAAAAGCATCCCCCAAAATGAGTTTAATAAAGGTGACTTCATCCCCTGGGGATCGCTGAGGTGGGAGGAGGATGAGTGTTCCTTGCATTTGCTCCTTGCGTTCCCCGCCAGGCTCATCCCCCTGGGTGGGGTTTGGATTGATTTTTTTCATGTCTTTATTTTTTTCTATAAATATTCTAATAATAAAATATTTTAATATCCTAAAACGTTCTCTGTGTTCCTCAGCCCCAGCCTGGGAGGCTGCAGGGCCTTGACAGCCCCCAAGTTTTAGTGGGAGCATCTCCTTGTGCCACTGCAGACCCCAGTTCCCTCCTTTCCTAAAAACATCCCTTCACTTTGTAGCTGCAGGTCTGGATTAGGAAAGGGCAGTGAGGAAAACCTCCCCTGACACCATCAAGTTGCCCATTTCACCTCTTTTAAGGCTGTTTTTCACCCTGTTTTTCACCACCTGGAGCAGGATTCCTCCAGCAGGTAAAATTCCATGTTTTAGGCCTGAATGCAGCAAACCCAGCAGGCGAATGTCAAGCTGGGTGTGCTGAAGGTTTATTTGCGTGCCAGCTCCTCAGGTTTTTTGGCAATTGTTTATTCTTGTTTTTAGCTGGGGGAGGGTTGGGACAGAAAGCTGAGCAGAGCAGGAGGAAAAAGCTGGAACCTGCTGAAAAAAAAGCTGGAATGAGGAGCTGTGTGTGGCTGCTCCTCACGGCATCAAAAATTCATCCCATGCTCTGGGTTGTGATGGAGACAGAGCAGGACAAGATGTTGTTTTAGCCAGGAGCTGGCGGGGAGGGGCAGAGGAGCTCCCTGAGCAGCAGCAGCGCTTCCCAGGCATGTCTGGAGTGAGGAATGAGGGCTGGAAATTCAGGGAGACCGAATTTTCCTGCAGACCTGGCACTGGGCTGGAAGATGTAAAACCCCAGCCCTTCTGCAGGCTCGGGGAGGAAAAGCAATTTAATGTGCAGTACAAGGGGCTGAATAATAAAGAGCTGCAGGAGCACGACCTGCTCACCCCGAGCTGCCTGCACGCCAGGCTGCACAACCTGAGCTGCTGCTGTCGATTATTGCTGCTGGAAGAGGCAAGGAACAGCCACGGGTCCATCACATTCCCCTCTCCCCACGCCGAGGGGGAAATGGCATTTCCCCTCCATTCCCCTCTCATCACACAGAGTAGGGAATGGGATTTCCCCTGCACTCCCCTCTCACCACACACCGTGGGAAATGTGATTTTTGCGTCCACTCCCCTCTCATCACCCCAAGGGGGAAATGTGATTTCCCCTCTGTAGGGTTACGCTGTGAGTGATAGAGGAACAGGCCTGGAAGGCTCAGAGTGTCTGTCCTGGGCCCAGAGGTGACCATGGAAGCACATCCAGGTCACCAGGGATGGGCTGGGACAGACAATTGAGGGTTTGGGGCCTTCTGGACCCATTGAGAGTGAGGATTCTGGTTTGTGACCTTACAGGGCATTGGTTCCCTGTTCCCATCATGGGTAAAAGCTGTGCAATAGCCCAGGGGATTGGGGAACACTGGTGAACATCTTTGCTGTTTGTGTGATGGCACATCCTGCCTGTGGGATGGTATTTAGGGAATTTTCACTGCGTGATAGGAGTCTTTAGTCTTAGTCTTAGTCTGCCCTTAGTCTTTGTCTTTGCACAAGGACACTGCCAGGTGAAGGTCACAGTAAAGTCTCTGCACAAAGTCTTTGCCTGCTGTCCTCTTGTGTGAGGTCCAAGTGTCTGCCCAATTACTGCAAGGCCCCTCCCCTCCCCTCTCACCACACACAGAGTGGGAAATGTGATTTCCTCTCCACTCCCCTCTCCCCACACCCAGTGGGAAATGTGATTTTTCCCTCCTTTCCCCTCTCCCCACACCCAGTGGGAAATGTGATTTTCCCCTCCTGCCATTCCTGGCTCACTCTGGGCTGCTGCAGAACGGGCTCTGTTTGATGCTCTTGGCAGCTCGGCCCAGGTCAGGCCAGACTAAAATGCTTCCCCTCTGACAATTCTGTGGTTGACAGGAAGGGTTTGGGGCTGATCTGTGGCTGTTGAGTGCCAATTTAGAGGAATCACAGCAGGTGATTGAGTTCTCTTTGCAGGGCTCCTGTATTTTCCACAACTGCGTTTGTATTTCTGAGGTCATGAAGCAAACGCCACTCACCACTTCTTCTCTGAGTGACAAATACAGGAGAGTTCCACGGGCTTGTGGAGGGGACAGTGCTGTCAAAAGCAGCAGAAATGGGACAGAAATGTGCTGTTAAACCAACAAAGAGCTGCCCTTTGGGTCTCCCCGCTGGGGCTGCGTTTGCTGCAGGTGATTTTGGAGAGGTTTTGGGGCAGGGATTTGTTGCAGTTTGTGCTGTAACAATTCTGACATTCTGCTCCTTCCATGAGGACTGGATTCCAAAGCTCCTGCACCTGATTTTTCCTTGGGCTGGAGCAACCTCATGGATTTACCCTCGTTCCTGGGTTTTTTCACACCCCTGGAAGGAGCTGTGGGCAGAGCGAGGGGCTGGAGCCTGCTGTCAGTCATCACCCAGGTTAATTGCCCTGCTAATTACTTGATTTGTGAGCCCAGCCCGAAGTCTGAAGATGCAGAAGGGTTTTGCCCTGACACTTGTCAAGGTGTCCCTCACCTTTATCACCAATAATCACCCTGCACAGCTGAGCGAGGTTTATCAAGGCCAGACTTGTTCAGGGAGTGGCAAAATCCTCCAGGCCATGCCCTGGGCGAGAGGAATTGTCAGTGCTGGCAGATGAAACCCAAACTGGAGCTCACTGGGGTCTCCTTCCTGGCAAAAGTGTCCTTTTCCAAGTTGTTTTTTCTGCCACAGCATCTGTTCTCTCTGGTTTTCTCAGGGTCCTCACTGGAGGCTGGGGCTGCTTCAGTGACAGCCCCAGGTCAGGAGCTGTTTTTTATTTATACCAGGACTCGAATTTATAAATTTATTACAACTCCCCTGTGCTTTGTCCCTCAGAGCCGGGATTTGAGGGAATATTTCCTCCGTGAGGCTCAGGCAGCCAGAGCTGACTGAGGGTTGATTTCCTCGTGCTGGTGGAGCTGCAAGAAACCACTCAGGGAGGGCTCCTTGCAGAAATTGGACATTTTAGAGGCGTTTTAGAGAATGAAATAGATGCTGCTGATTTATTGCAGCTGCATCCCCCAAGGCCTTGGCTGGGAGGAGGAGGAGGCAGCACAAACACAGCACAAACAGCATCGAAGGCTCCGAGCTCTCCCCCCTCCTCCTGTAGCCTTCCCCAAGTGTTTGATGGAGAGAAAAAAATGTTAAACCCAGGAGGAAAAACTTCCAGGAGTGTCCGTGGCCAGTGATGGTGAGGGCAGAAATTCATCAAGCCGAGGTGGTGATTAAAAGTTTCTCCTTTGCAATTGAAAGGAATGAGGAACTTGTCTTCACAAACAAACTGTGGCTCTTGCCAGCAGAGAGAAAAGAAACACTGAGAGAGAAAAGAAACAATGGGGAGGATTCCACTGATTGATGGATGGAGAGAGATTTGCATTCACAAACCAATAAAACTGAATATTGGGAGGTGAAAAGAACCATAAATTCCATAAGGAATTCCACGGAGTGACACAAGGGAATTATACTTTAGAGGGGGGTCTGTGTTAGGGGATTTGGGAAGTCTGTGCCTCTCAAATATCTCAGCCAGTGGGGAAAGAGAGAGGGGCCTGAGGTTGGGAAATTGGGATAAAAGGGAGGCTGCATCCTCCAAAATTGGAGAGACCCCATGGGAAATGCCCCATGGCCTCTCCCTTTATTGGGATAAAGTCCCAGGACTCCTCTGTCTCCTTTTTGGACATCAACCTCTGGTGTTCCTGGATTATTTTCCTCACTAAATTGTGCAGCAGCTGCTGAAATTGGAATTTTTGCCTCCTGGGGAGAAGGGTTGGTGCAGACCAGGGAAACTTCAGGGTCTCTGATGGAAATCTGCTTCTCCTGAAGGATCTGTTTCAGTTCTTCCCTTCTCCAGAACAGAGAACTCCAGCTCTCTCCTCAGCTGCTCCCTCTCTCAATGAGGAGCAAAAGCAGGAGAGACACTCAATTTCCAAATTATCACACAGGACCCCATGGAAAATCAGGGGGATCACATTAAAAAAAGAATTAGCTGAGTTTAATTATGAATTTTTTTTTCCTGAGAACTTGAGCCACAGCATCCTTGGTGGAGAGCTGGGTGAGGTCACTGCAGCCACGAGCAAGGCGGGGCTCGGCTCCCCCTTCCCTCCCTGCTCAGGAATGTTCTCCCCATCCCCATTTCCCTGTAAGGAGCACTGATTGAAATTCATGCTCCGAGCTGTGAGTCAGAGGAATAAAAGCACTTAATCACTTAATGAAATTATTGCCTCTGCGAGCAGGGAGGGAGGGAGGCTGCGGGAAGGGGAAGGGGGAGCGGGAGGGGTTTTATGGCTGTAAAAACAAATCCCCCCTCAGCTTCTTGGTGGGGTGAGCAGCTCAGGAGGGGCTGGATGTCCCCAGGGGTGCCAGGAGGGCACTGAATGTCCCCAGGGGTGCCAGGACAAACCAGGCAGGGACTGAATGTCCCCAGGGATGCCAGGATGGGACTGAATGTCCCCAGAGGTGCCAGGAGGGGACTGAATGATCCCAGGACAATCCAGAGAGGGGCTGAATCTCCCCAAAGATGCCAGGACAAACCAGGGAGGGACTAAATGTCCCCAGGGGTGCCAGGACAGGCCTGAATGTCCCCAGGACAAAGCAGGGAGGGACTGGATGTCCCCAGGGGTGACAGATTCTCCTTCCAACAGCTTCCAACTGCTCCCTTGGCCACTTCACCTGGCCCAGGTGAGCAGCAGGATGAACCTGAGGGGTTCCAACCACTCCGAGGTGGAACCTTCTGCAGAAATGCCAGGGATAAATCCCAAATTCCAGCCCAATCCCAATTCCTGTGTCCCTGGCTTCCCTTTGCTGAGCCATTCCCTGCTCCTGGCAGGATCTGTGCGAACACTCCAGGAATTGATTCCTGTCAATTAGAGCCTGTGAAGAGCCTGGAGACTCCTTCACATTAAAAGCTCTGGAAAAAAACCTAAAATAAACCAACCCAAACCAACCACGAAACATTAATTATTTATCATTATTGTACAAGGTTTAAATTACTGCCTCAAAATCGTTTCTGATTATGGTGTTCTGTCATCTCTGCACGCACTAAGACCTTCCCTTCTCTGGGATCTGCTGCACATCCGGGTTTATTGGGGAATATTCAGGCTCCTCTCCTCTCCTCTCCTCTCCTCTCCTCCTCTCCTCTCCTCTCTCTCTCCTTCTCTCTCCTCTCCTTCCCTCTCCTCTCCTCTCCTCTCCTCTCCTCTCCTCTCCTCTCCTCTCCTCTCCCCGCTCCCAGCAGCCAACTGCATCAGTCTGGACTAAATTAAATCGTCTCCAAAAGAGAGAAGAAGCGAATCGATACAGAAGGAGAAATTCAAAATCACTCCGTTGGATTTATTTTAATCTGCAGAGTTGTGGAGTGCTCAAACTGCAGATCCCACGCTCCGGGGGATTCCCGGTGTGGGTTTGGAACCTGTGCTGGGGCAGAGGAAATGGAGTTTATTTGGGTGGCAGTGACGGGGGATGCCCGTCAGGAGTGCCAGGGTGGGGTGCTGAGGGAGCCCTGCGGCTTCTGAGGATGTTCCTTCCTCTTTTCCTGCTTTCCCCCCCTTTTCACTGGTGAATTCTCTGTTTTCCTGCTTTTCCCCACACTTTTTTGCTGAGGAATTCCCTTTTTTCCTGCTTTTTCCCCCTTTTCCTTGGTGATTTCTCTTTTTTCCTGCTTTTCTCCCCCTTTTCCCCAGTGAATTCCCTTTTTTCCTGCTTTCTCCCCCTTTTCCCTGGTGAATTCTCTATTTTCCTGTTTTTTTCCTCTTTTCCTCGGTGAATTCTCTATTTTCCTGGTTTTTTCCTCTTTTCCTTGGTGAATTCTCTTTTTTCCTGCTTTTTCCCCCTTTTCGCTGGTGAATTCTCTTTTTTCTTGCTTTTTCCCCCCTTTTCTCTGGGGAATTCTCTGTTCCTGAGTAATCCATCCCCGGAGCACCTCATTGAGGTGATGAATGGCCAGTCCGTGTTATCAGACGGGCCCGGGAGCTCCTCCTGCATCAGTTCCCTCTTTTAAAAAAAATCCTGGTTTTTAAAATATATTTCTCCCTTTAAAAAAAAAATCCTCCCCTCTTTTTTCATTATTTCTCCCCCCTTTTAAATATTTCTCCCCCTTTTTATTATTGATTTCCCCCTTTTAATTGTTATTTCCTCCCCTTTTAAAATTATTTCTCCCTTTTACATTTTTATTTCCCCCTCTTTTTATTATTTCCCCCTTTGTATTGTTTTCCCCCTTTTTATTATTGATTTCCCTCCTTTTTATTATTGATTTCCCCACTTTTTTATTATTGATTCCTCATTTTAAAATTATTTTTATTCTTATTTTCCCCCTTTTTATTCTTTCCCCCCTCTTTATTATTCCCCCCCTTTTTTTCTTTTCCCCTTTTTTATTTTCCCCTTTTTTATTATTTCCCTCTTTTAAAATGATTTCTCCCCTTTTTAAAATGATTTCTCCTTTTCCTTTCCTATTTCACTGTTAACCCCCAGGTGCCTCAAACCCCTTTTAAAGCTGCAGGAGCATCAAGTTCATGGATTCAACCTCTGACCCTTCAGAGATATTTAGGGGGGAAAGGTTTTTATTTCACTTTTTGGGGTCTCTGTTGGCACCAGCTCCAGGTGGAGACTCCTGCCTGGGGTCAAAATCTGAATTTGGATAATTTGAATTTGTCCTTAAAGATTTGTGGCCCCAAGCTGAGGTTTTTCTCTCCCCTGAGCTGTTTGCATCCTGGTTAAGATGTTGGTGGATTTGTGCATAATTTAGAGTTGATTGTTTTATATTCAGGGCAAATCTTTTGCAAGCGTTGAGAATGAATTGCGAAATTTAATAATAATGATAATTTTAAAAAAAGGAAAGTAACTTATAAAGGGAAAATAAGTCAGGGTTTGAGGAGGAAAGCGGGAAGTAAATAACGAGGATTATGCCAGAGCCTGGGGATAGAAATGTAATAAAATGCTGGATTGAGACACAAACAAACTGGAGACACGAGCTGGGCTGGAGCTCAGATCCGGCCACTGAATGTTGATGTGGGAGCAGCAGAGAGAGGCAGGTGTGTGGGAAGGGCTGGAGGAAAGCAGAAGAGGGATTCAGGTGTGTGGGAAGGGCTGGGTGGAAGCAGCAGAGAGGGATTCAGGTGTGTGGGAAGGGCTGGGTGGAAGCAGCAGAGATTCAGGTGTGTGGGAAGGGCTGGGTGGAAGCAGCAGAGATTCAGGTGTGTGGGAAGGGCTGTGTGGAAGCAGCAGAGATTCAGGTGTGTGGGAAGGGCAGGGTGGAAGCAGCAGAGATTCAGGTGTTCAGGTGTGTGGGAAGGGCTGGGTGGAAGCAGCAGAGATTCAGGTGTGTGGGAAGGGCAGGGTGGAAGCAGCAGAAGGATTCAGGTGTTCAGGTGTGTGGGAAGGGCTGGGTGGAAGCAGCAGAGGGATTCAGGTGTTCAGGTGGGTGGGAAGGCAGAAATCAGCAATCACCCGTGGAGATGGAGATGTCTGTCCTGAGCAGTGACCCAGCACAAAGGGAATCCCAGAGCTCTGAGCACACAGAAACAATTCTGGCAGAGCCCTTGTGGTCCTGAGGGGATTTTAGGGGTCTCTGTGAGTGCAGGGAAGAACACGAGGCACAAGGCAGGGCTGGAGTTTGGTGTCCCCAGGGCTGGGGACAGCTCAGGGTGGACATAATTCCAGTCCTGGTTCAGCAGAGCTCACCTGGAATCAGGAATTGTCCCTTCCCTGGGAGGTTGGCGAGCTCAGGCTGGTGCTGGTTGATGATTTGGGCTCTGCAATGCGGGATTTGTCACACACCTGACAGAGCTGTGGGTTCAGTTTCAGTCCCTCTGTGCCCAGACTCTGCCCTCAGCTGCAGGGACGTTCGATTTGTCCCTCCTGGAATGTTCCTGCTCCTCCCCAATCCCTCATCCAGAGGGATCCACATCCCCCCTTTCCAGTCCCCCATTCCCAATCCCCCCATTCCCAATCCCTCATTTCATCCCTCAGTCCCATCCCCATTCCCAGTCCCCCCATTCCCAATCCCCCCATTCCCAATCCCCCCGTTCCCAATCCCCCCATTCCCAATCCCCCCATTCCCAATCCCCATTCCCTGCCTCTAATCCCCCATTCCCAATCCCCCATTCCCATTCCCATCCCTCTGCTCCTAACCCCTGTTCCTAATCCTCCCATCCCTGGTTCCCAATCCCCCCATTCCCAATCCCCCCATTCCTCCCATTCCCATCCCCTGCTCCCAATCCCCTGTCTCTAACCCCCATTCCTGTAAACCCCCCATTCCCAATCCCCATTTCCCCATCCTCAATCCCATCCCCCATTCCTGATCCCCCCATTCCTAACCTCCCATTCCCAATCTCTCATACTCTCATCCCCTCAATCCCATCCCCCCATTCCCCACATCCTCTTATATTCCTGCAATCCCCCATTCTCGGCCCCCCATTCCCAATCCCCCATTCCCAATCTCTCATTTCATCCCTCAATCCCAGTCCCTCAATCCCAGTCCCTCAATCCCAATCCCTCAGCCCCATCCCTCAGTTCCACCCCTCAGCACTGCAGAATCTCCCTGTGGTTCAGCATCATCAGCTCTGGCACAAAGAGAACCCAAAATTCCAACATTTCTTCTTCCCTGCTTGGCTGAGGGCTCGGGCTGGAGCCTGGAAAATAAAAACCTGGTGGCGATTTTAAGGCTGAAGGAAGCAAATGAAAAGGGTTTTTTCCTGGTTTATATAGGCCCTGTTAAATTATGAAAGCACATTGGAGTTATTTAACTTCATCAGAAAATTCCCTGTGCACCGGATTCCCTGCATTTAAATGGACATCTGGATAAAACTTGGCCTCTGGAAAAACCATTCTACAAATTTTGGTGTCGATTTTGGCTTCCTGGTTCCTTTGCCCCTCACAAGGTTCATTCCCTGCAATGGAGAGCGGTAGAGGAGGGAAAATATTTTTATTTTCTTGTTGGGTTCCACTGTGTGTGTTCTAGAACAGCAGCCTGGAAGGGCCAGAGGTGCCCAGGAAGCACATCCAGGGCACCAGGGATGGCCATGGCAAAGAGGATCATGGCTTTGTGGCCTTCTGCACCCATTGTGTGAGAGGATTGTAGGGTGTGACCTTCTAGGGGATTGTTTATCTTTGCTGTTTATGGGATGGCACAGCCTGGGGGTGGGATGGGATCAAGGGAATTTGCACTGCGTGGTGGAGGGCAGTGGCCATGGGGCAGTGGCCATGGGGCAGTGGCCATAGGGGAGTGGCCATGGGGCAGTGGCCATGGGGCAGTGGCCATTGGGCAGTGGCCATAAGGGAGTGACCATAGGGCAGTGGCCATGGGGCAGTGACCATGGGGCAGTGGCCATTGGGCAGTGGCCATGGGGCAGTAGCCATGGGGCAGTGGCCATGGGGCAGTGACCATTGGGCAGTAGCCATGGGGCAGTGGCCATGGGGCAGTGGCCATAGGGCAGTGACCATAGGGCAGTGGCCATGGGGCAGTGGCCATAGGGCAGTAGCCATGGGGCAGTGACCATAGGGCAGTGGCCATGGGGCAGTGGCCATGGGGCAGTAGCCATGGGGCAGTAGCCATAGGGCAGTGACCATGGGGCAGTGGCCATGGGGCAGTAGCCATGGGGCAGTGGCCATGGCAGTAGCCACAGCAGCAGCCATAGGAGCAGTGTCAGCAGCAGTCCCAGAGTGATCTGGAGCAGTCTCAGTCTCTGTCTGTACAATAAAGAACTCTGCACACAGCACAGGCTCTCAGAGCAGTCCTTCACCCTGCATTGAATCCTGCATTTTCTCACAAAGCTCCCAAACTCAAGCAGAAGAAATTGCAAGCAATTCAATTCCCAGCTTAGCTGGTTCTCCAGGAGAACTTGACAAGTGTTCCTTAAATAAGGGCTTTGAGCCAGAAGGAGAATAAATGTGAGGCTTAATCCCAATTAATGTGTGCAAACAGAAGCCTTAAAACTCCAAAAATGCCCCCATCTCATCTCCCTCCTCCTGTGCCTCAATAAAACCCGGCTGGAGCAGCAGCCAGGGCTGAGCTGGGAATTTTGGGGAGTTGATCAGGCTAAAAACAGCACGAGGAGAGTGCTCAGACACGATCTCAGCCGGGCTGTCACATGAACAGCAGCAGGGGCAGGAGGCTGGAGAATCAATCAGCCCTCCCCGAGCAGCCACAAACACAGATTTGTGGAAATTAATTTTGAGGGGGGTAAAAAAATTCTTTTCTTGCTCCTTCCGATGCGTCTGTCTGGTTTCAAGCTGTTCTCCACTCTGAGGAAACATCGATTTCTAATTAATTTTTCTTTTTGTGGTTGATTTTTAGCTGAAAGGGCCCAGCTTGGCTGGGCTTGGCCTTGTGCAGAATCCTCTGCCACAGGCTGTGGGTTTGGGGCTTTTCTATTATTGTTTCCCCCCTTTTTATTATTTTCCCCTTTTTCATTTTTGATTTTCCCCCCTTTTTTTGGTTATTGATTTCCCCCCTTTTATTCTTATTTCTCCCCTTTTTATTCTTTCCCTCCTCTTTAATATTTTCCCCCTTTTATTATTGATTCCCCCCTTTTTTATTCTTGATTTCCCCCTTTTTATTCTTATTTTCCCCCTTGTTATTCTTTCCCCCACTTTATTATTTACCCTTTTTTTATTATTTCCCTAATTTTAAAATTATTTCTCCCCTTTTAAAAATTATCTCTCCTTTTTTTTTTTTCTTTAATATTTTACAGTTAACCCTTTAGTGTCCCCCAGGTGCTTCAAACCCCTTTTAAAGCTGCAGGAGCATCAAGTGCATGGATTTAACCTTTTTATTATTTCTCCATTTTTAAATTATTTCTCCCCTTTTAAATTTTTAAAATTAATTTCATTAAATTAATTAAATTAAATTTATTTTACATTTTTTTCTTTACTATTTCACTGTTAACCCTTTAGTGTCCCCCAGGTGCTTCAAACCCCTTTTAAAGGAGCATCAGGCGCACGGATTTAACCTCTGACCCTTCAGAGATATTTAGGGAGGAAGATTTTATTTAAAAAAAATTAAAGCAGAGCTTTAATTACCGTGGATCCCACTCAGCCTGCAGGTTTGACAGGGATAAATCCGGAAATGTTTCCCTGCTGATTGTCTCTGCAGCCTGGACTGTCAGAATTGGTAAATAAAGTGTATTTTAAACCATTTTTTCCCCCTTAAAATAGCGTTGATTTTTCAGTTCTGCATCAATTCTGAGCACTGGGGAATGGGAATTCCAAAAATTCCGAGCTGTGGATCCCTGGATGTGCTGTCAGGTGTGAGAGGGGATGGGTAGGGAGGGAATTTTGGGTGAAAAGCAGCAAAAAATGGGTCATTGAGAAGGCTGAGAGGACAAGGACTGACGAGAGGCTGCCAGGGAGGTGAATTTTTATGGAACAGCAAGAGCTGGGTGACAAAAAAGCGCCTGGGGACTCTTTATCCACCCTCTCCTCACTCAATACCCAAATACCAGCAGCTGTTGGACTGAATTCCTCCCTAGAGGGGCTCTAATGAGAGAGAATGGGGACATAATGTGGAAGCAATTAGCCTCAAAATCAGTTAAATCAGCCTCAAAATCAGTTAAATCAGCTTCAAATTCATTTAAATCAGCCTCAAATTCACAGTTTCTTTTTTTGAGCTCAGCTGTGAGGGAGTTCAGGGCTGGACAATGGGCTGGGTGTCTGCCCCTGCTCCATCTCCAGGCCCTGGAATCAAAAATGGGGTTTTAAAAAACTAAGATTCAAATTAGATTTTAAAGGCCTGAGATTCAAGGCCTAGACAGGAAGAGGATGGGGTTTCTCAGAGTGCTGTGTGCTGGAATAAAGAAGCTTTTTGGGGAAAAGGAGGCACCCTGGGTGCTCATCCCAAAGGGTTTTTTGGCAAAAGAGGGTTTGAGGTTCTTTTGTCACAGAAATTATCAGAACCCAGCTGCTCCTTGGAGGTCAGGCCTTCCAAATTAACAACTAAAACTGAGCTGTGGTTGGGAATTTTGGGAAATGACTCGTTTGAGAAAAGCTCCAGCTTTTTGTTTTTAATGTTTTGGAAGGTGAATTTCCTTCAGGCCTTCCAAATTATCAACTAAAACTGAGCTGTGGTTGCGAATTTTGGACAGGCCCGTCCAGAAAACAATGACAGAAACTTTTTGGGAAATGAGTCGTTTGAGAAAAGCTCCAGGTTTTTGTTTTTGATGTTTTGGAAGGTGAATTTCCCTCAGGCTCAGAGCAGCCGTGGCCCCCAAGCTCCGTGTGCAGGGATTTGCTGGAGCAGCCCCTGCTCCATCTCCAGGCCCTGGCATCAAAAATGGGGTTTTAAAAAACTAAGATTCAAATTAGATTTTAAAAGCCTGAGATTCAAGGCCTGAACAGGAAGAGGAAGGGGTTTCTCAGAGTGTTGTGTGCTGGAATAAAGAAGCTTTTTGGGAAAAAGGAGGCACCCTGGGTGCTCATCCCAAAGGGTTTTTTGGCAAAAGAGGATTTGAGGTTCTTTTGTCACAGAAATTATCAGAACCCAGCTGCTCCTTGGAGGTCAGGCCTTCCAAAATAACAACGAAAACTGAGCTGTGGTTGGGAATTTTGGGAAATGACTCGTTTGAGAAAAGCTCCAGCATTTTTAAAGCTTTGGAGTTTTAATGTTTTGGAAGGTGAATTTCCTTCAGGCCTTCCAAAATAACAACAAAGCTGAGGAGTGGTTGGGAATTTTGGACAGGCTCGTCCAGAAAACTGCGGCAGAAACTCTTTGGGAAACAACTCGGTTGAGAAAAGCTCCAGGTTGTTGCTTTTAGTGTTTAGAAGGTGAATTTCCTTAAGGTTTGGAGCAGCCCAGGCCTCCAAGCCCTGTGTCCAGCCCCTGCTCCATCTCCAGGCCCTGGCATCAAAAATGGGGTTTTAAAAAACTGAGATTCAAATTAGAGTTTAAAAGCCTGAGATCCAAGGTCTAAGCAGGAAGAGGAAGGGGTTTCTCAGAGTGTTGTGTGTTGGAATAAAGAAGTTTCTTGGGAAAAGGAGGCACCCTGGGTGCTCATCCCAAAGAGTTTTTTGGCAAAAGAGGATTTGGGGCCTTTTCGTCACAGAAATTATCAGAACCCAGCTGCTCCTTTGAGGTCAGGCCTTCCAAAATAACAACTAAAACTGAGCTGTGGTTGGGAATTTTGGACAGGCCTGTCCAGAAAACAATGACAGAAACTTTTTGGGAAATGAGTCGTTTGAGAAAAGCTCCAGGTTTTTGTTTTTGATGTTTTGGAAGGTGAATTTCCCTCAGGCTCAGAGCAGCCCTGGCTCCCAAGCTCCATGTGCAGGGATTTGCTGGAGCAGCCCCTGCTCCATCTCCAGGCCCTGGCATCAAAAATGGGGTTTTAAAAAACTAAGATTCAAATTAGATTTTAAAAGCCTGAGATTCAAGGCCTGAACAGGAAGAGGAAGGGGTTTCTCAGAGTGTTGTGTGCTGGAATAAAGAAGCTTTTTGGGGAAAAGGAGGCACCCTGGGTGCTCATCCCAAAGGGTTTTTTGGCAAAAGAGGATTTGGGGCCTTTTCGTCACAGAAATTATCAGAACCCAGCTGCTCCTTTGAGGCCGGGCCTTCCAAAATAACGACTAAAACTGAGCTGTGGTTGGGAATTTTGGACAGGCCTGTCCAGAAAACAATGACAGAAACCTTTTGGGAAATGAGTCGTTTGAGAAAAGCTCCAGGTTTTTGTTTTTGGTGTTTTGGAAGGTGAATTTCCTTCAGGCTCGGAGCAGTCCTGGCTCTCAAGCTCTGTGTGCAGGTGTCAGGGACCTAAAATTCAAACTAGATTTTAAAAGTCTGAGATTCAAGGCCTAGACAGGGAGAGGATGGGGTTTCTCAGAGAGCTGTGTGCTGGAATAAAGAAGCTTTTTGGGGAAAAGGAGGCACCCTGGGTGCTCATCCCAAAGGGTTTTTTGGCAAAAGAGGATTTGAGGTTCTTTTGTCACAGAAATTATCAGAACCCAGCTGCTCCTTGGAGGTCAGACCTTCCAAAATAACAACGAAAACTGAGCAGTGGTTGGGAATTTTGGGAAATGACTCGTTTGAGAAAGGCTCCAGCTTTTTGTTTTTAATGTTTTGGAAGGTGAATTTCCTTCAGGCCTTCCAAATTAACAACTAAAACTGAGCTGTGGTTGGGAATTTTGGACAGGCCTGTCCAGAAAACAATGACAGAAACTTTTTGGGAAATGAGTCGTTTGAGAAAAGCTCCAGGTTTTTGTTTTTAATGTTTTGGAAGGTGAATTTCCTTCAGCCTGGCCCCCAAGCTCCGTGTGCAGGGATTTGCTGGAGCAGCTGAACATGAGATAATTCACATTTCTCTCGCTCGCTGTCCTCCCGTTGTTTTTAGCACAATAAATCACTTTTGCTTGCAGGAAAAAAACAGAAAACTCGAATTAATTGTGCCTTTACAACCAAACGAGGAGGAAGATTGACAAAAAGCGCGGGTCCAAGTTTTCCCTGCCTGTCACCAGCCCTGTTTCTCCTGGTGGCCTGTCCTGCTCTCAGCTCTCCCATCTGTTAATTGTGCCCATAATTAGCCCGTCTTTCACAACTTCTCAGCGTTTGGCACTCCCGATCCTGGGCTTTGCTGGATTTTCATTCCTGGGGAATAAATGTGAGAACAAAACAAATTAGCAGCCATCCTGATTCCTGTGCTTTGCTTCCTCCTGAGCTTTTCCCTTTTTCCTTTTTCCTCTCTCAGCCCCCTCGGAGTGAGGTGACCTTGGGTGGCCTGGGGACATTTCCAGTGTGGGATTCCCTGCCCAGAGTGGTGTTCGTGGTCACCCCGTGATGGGCAGCACTGGTGCCTTTTTTGGGCTTTCCTAAAAACAGAGGCCAGGCAAAATTAAGAGAATAAAAAACGCTTATACTTATGACATTTATCATATTTATAATATTTATCACGTTTATCACATTAATTATATCAATTATATTTATTATATATATATTATATGTATTATATGTATTATATTGTTGTATTTAATATATTTATTATAGTTCTTATATTTATTTTAATTTTACATTTATTATATTTTTATATTTTATATTTTTATATTCTTATATGTTAATATTTTCCATATTTCCAACATTTTAATATTTTTAAATTTAATATTTTAATGTTTTAATATTTCAATATTTTAACATTTTTATATTTTTATTTTTATTTTTTATTTTTTAAATTTTTATATTTATTGTATTTATTATATTTATTATATTTATTATATTTATTATATCTATTATATCTATTATATCTATTATATCTATTATATTTATTGAAGGACATTCAGATGCTTTCAGGCAAAGCCCCCCAGGTGCTACACCCAAAAATGGATGATGGGTCATGGGTTTTCATATTTTTATATTTTTGGTCCATTTGCACATTGGGGGTTCATCTCCCAATTACAGCTCCAGCTAATGAAGCCATTTACCCCAAATTTTCTCCCCCCAAGTCACTTTTGTTTCCATTTCTCAGGGCCTGGGACACTCAGGTGTCCTTGAGTGCCAGGCCTGGAGAGGAATTGTTGTGTCTGCCCCCAATGGGAGAGCAGCAGCTGCCACTGGAGATGGAGTTTGGAGTTTGGAGCTCTGCAATAAAGAACTGCAGGGTTGCAAATACATGGAAAATAGAAAAGCTGAAATCCTACAGCATCAGCACCAGCAAGTCCTGGAGGGAACTCAGGGAGGATTTTTCCCTCAGCACTGAAATTCCAGAGTGGTTCTGGGCTTGGAAGATTTTGGGTTCAGGAGGAAAAGGCACCGTGAGGGCAGAGAGGGTTTCTGTGGGGTGAATTCTGTGGGATCAGCAGCAGGAACTCACCCCCCAAAATAAACCCCAGCAGCAGAGGGGCTGAGGGGGCTGTGGGGATGGGCAGGTGGAGAATATCAGGAAAATGAATCCACAAACACCAAAGGTTTGTGTCCAAAAAGGAGACAGAGGAGTCCTGGAACTTTATTGGAATAAAGGGAGAGGTCATGGGGCATTTCCCATGGGGTCTCTCCAGTTTTTAGAGGATGCAGCCTCCTTTTAATCCTAATTTCCCCCCATTGTCTGAGGTATTCGAGAGGTACAGACTTCCCAAATCCCCTAATAGAGACCCCCCTTCCAATGTAACCCCTCCTTTTTTCTTTTCCTTGTGTCAATCAGTGGAATTCCTGTGGCATTCCTGGTTCTTCCCATTGTTTCTTTCATCTCCCACTATCCAACTTTATTTATCAGTTTGTTTGTAAAGACAAATCTCCCTCATTCCTTTCCAGAGGATCCCAAACCCCGCTCAGCTGCACCCCTGACCCTGCAGGGCCCAAACTGGGGCTGTTTTTAGCATTTTTCCATCCCTTTTTATATTCCTGCCACAGCACAGCTGCTCCCTCACCCTTTGGAAAACCTTCTGCGTCCTTTGCAAAGTGGGAACAAACTGCCCCAGGTCGGGTTCATTTTTTGGAAGCTGAGCTGCTGTGTGATACTGGATAATTCAGAGATGAACTCTCCCTCAGATCCCTGCACAGCACAACCAGATACAAATCGATTTCCTTTGTTCGGGGGAGAATGTGAGGAGGTGCAGCGTTAATTCACCCTGCAGAAAGCGCCATCGATAGCGTGGGATATTGGGAATATCCATTTCATTACCCA
The DNA here is from genome assembly GCA_034509425.1 of Eopsaltria australis. Taxonomy (NCBI): domain Eukaryota; kingdom Metazoa; phylum Chordata; class Aves; order Passeriformes; family Petroicidae; genus Eopsaltria; species Eopsaltria australis. Next base: position 61,667 of record JAVTVJ010002986.1, on the reverse strand, counting down.
GCTCTCATCCGCAGGGTGGGGAGGGCTCTGTCCTGTCTTGATTACTGGAGCTGCTCGGAATTATAGGAAATAATAAAGCAAAAAAAAAAAAAAACCCAAAACACCAAAAAAATCCCCCCCAAAAAACAAAAAAAACCCCAAAACAACAACAACAAACAAAAAACAAACAAACAAACAAAAAACCAAACCAAAAAAACAAATCAAAATCAAACCAAAACGAAAAAAAAACCCAAAACCCAAAACAAAACAAAAACCCAACCCCCCCCAAAAAAAACCCAAACCAAAAATAAAACAACAACAACAAAAACAACAAAACCCCAAAACAAAACAGAAAAAAATCCCCAAAAACCCCAAACCAAAACCAAAAACCCCAAGCCCCCAAAAAGCCCCAAAACCCACAAAAACCAACTGTGGCAAGGTTTACCTTGGATAAGCTTGCATGGGAAAGCTCCAGGGTGAGTTCTTGTAGGATTTAAGGAGTTTTTGCCTCAAAAAACTGGTGTGGGCCCAGTTTGCAGTGGGGCAGCTCTGCTGGTCCAGACCGGTGCTCCAGACCAGTAAAGCTCAGCTTTATTTCGTGGTTTGCACTGCTCGGTTCTTCCCCCATCCCCTTTTGGGTGGTTTTGGGAGCTGAAGGACCACAACCCCACAAGGAATTTGTTCTGGATAACCCCATTCCATGGATAGCCCCATTCCCTGGATTATCCCATCCTCTGGATAACCCCATTCACTGGATTATCCCATTCCCTGGATAATCCCATCCCCTGCCAGCCCCATCCCCTGGATAACTCCATCCATCCCCTGGATTATCCCATTCCCTGGATAATTCCATCCCCTGGATAATCCCATTCCCTGGATTATCCCATCCCCTGGATAATCCCATTCCCTGGATTATCCCATCCTCTGGATAATCCCATCCCCTGGATTATCCCATTCCCTGGATTATCCCATCCTCTGGATAACCCCATTCACTGGATAACCCCATTCACTGGATAATCCCATTCCCTGGATAATCCCATCCCCTGGATTATCCCATCCCCTGGATAACTCCATCCATTCCCTGGATTATCCCATTCCCTGGATAATCCCATCCCCTGGATAATCCCATCCCCTGGATAACCCCATCCATCCCCTGGATAACCCCATCCCCACCCCACAAACCCAGCAGCTGCCCAGCACTGAGGAGGCTCCCAAAAACCCAGGAAAAAGCAGAAATTCCTCTTCCTGCTGCTCCCCTGCCCTCCAAAGCTCATTTTTCAGCCGCCCAGGAGGTCGGGAATGGTAAATCAGAGGCTCCTCTTTACCTGCCCTGCACTGATTCATCTCCTCCGGGTGTTCCTCCCCTTCTCCCGGCTGCCATCCAGGGACATCTCAGGGCTGGCTGGAGCCAGAGCCCGATAAAAGCACTGACCTTGTCGTCTGCATTGAAAATCTACAGCCCATTGCAGCCAAAAGTGAGGGCTGGGGCTGTAAAACACGGCCCGAGGGGCTCTGAAAGGGCCGGGGATGATGAAAGTGGAATTACAGAGCTGAGCTTCCTCCCAGAGCAGCATTTCCCTGCAAAGGAGAGGCAGAGTTTGCTTTGCTGGTCGTGTTTCCGTCCATTTAGAATGGGTTTCATTAAGATTTTGGGTTTGTTTCTCAGGTCTAAAAATGAGGGTCAGGGTTAGTTAATTAATGTTGGGGTTGTTTATTAATTTTGGGTTCATTTATTAATTTTGGGTTTGTTTCTCAGGTCTAAAAATGAGGGTTAGGGGTAGTTACTGAATTTTGGGTTTGTTTACTAATTTTGGGTTCATTTATTAATTTTGGGTTCATTTATTAATTTTGGGTTCATTTATTAACTTTGGGTATGTTTCTCAGATCTAAAAATGGAACAATGTGTGGAGCAGGCCCAGGTGGGGCTGGGAGAATTCCTTCATCCAGCAAAGGGGGAGGAATTCATTTCCTTCAGCATTTAAGAAGGGCAGAAATGAATGGAATAAGACAAAGAGGTGCAAATTCCATGTGATGGGGTGCTTGGACACCCCAGCACTTCCAAACCCTCCTTTAACGCTGTGCCCCATCCTTTGGGAGCTCCTGAACCAGCCCAGAGCTCTCCCAATCCACAGTTCCACGGCAGGAATTTGGGAATTTTCACCCCCGGCAGGGGAGAGCAGCAGGGAATTCCCTGTGGAAAGAGAATGGGGAGAAATTAAACCCCAAAATCCTGGACATCACCTTGGACGAGTTTGTGCACATGGTGCCCCCAAACCCCTGGAAAATCCCAAAATCCAGGTGGGTTGGGGCATCCCCGGCAGCAGGGCCCTCCCTCCTCCCACCCAAACAGCCTGCGAGGTGTCACTCAGCTGCTTTAAAAAGAGGAAAAGAGTCCTCAGAGAGGCTCCTTTTACACCAAACTGATCCGATCTGACAGCGGCACGCTCCGAAATTGAATTAATAAATCATCCCCGGCTCTGGCTGGAATAGTTAATCCATGTTTTGTGCCCCAGCAGAGAGGAAAATGGCCCTGCCTTGCTGCCTGTGTGACATATTGGGCCTAAATAGAATTAATGATGAGCTTTCCAACTTTATTTGCTGTGGGGAAGAGCCGTTTCTAAGGCGATGGGAAGGGAGCAGGGCAGGGAGGAGCTCGGAGTGGATCATTCCTCAATTTTGAGTTTCCAAAATCGTGCAGCTCTGGCTGTGGCAGGGGGATGGGGAAGGGAGGGGAGGGTTTGGAACAAAATTCAGTCCCTGCAGTGGAGTCACAAAGGGAAAATTCCTGTGAATTCCTGGTGGGTGCACAGGGAATTCGCACTAAAGGGAAATTAATAAAACTCTCCAGGTTTTGCACAAAAATCACGTGAAATGCTGGGAAAACCTAAAAAGGAACGGAGCCTTTGTGGGGATAAAAGTTCTGCTGGTGGGAAGAGCTGGAATTCCAGAAATTAATAAAACTCTCCGAATTGTTTGCACAAAAATCAGACTTTGGCTGCGTGAAATGCTGGGAAAATCTGGAAAAAAAAGGTGGTTTTAGAGTTCTTCAGGTGGGAAGAGCTGGAATTCCAGATCAGGTTGGTCAGTGAGAGGTTCAGAGCTCCCTTGGTGCTCCCAGGTCAGCCTGGGCCTGGAATCAGGGAAAAAACAGGGATAAATAATGATGGAAAATCGCTGTGTCCCTGCCAGGGCTCTGCCAGCGCTGGGCAGGCTGCAGAGACAAGAGTTTGTCCCTTTAATTATCAGAGGACAGTGGGGATAATTAAACAGCAGAAGATGGGAGTAAACAGATAAATCAGATTTTCCTCACGTTGCTGTCAACGTTAATTATTGAAATATTGGGCAGGATTAAAGCAAATGGTGAATGAAGCTTCTGCTGTGGGGTGGTGGAAAATCAGCTCTGTCACTTCTGTTCCTCTGACACCAAATTTTGGGGAGAAAAGGGTTTTTACTGCAGCTGGGACGTTATTTCAGAGCTTGTCTCTGGTTCTGGTCACTCTTCAGCTGCCTGGAGCAGGGCAGAAGTTGTGGGATCGGGAATCTTGGCCACGTGCAGAGACAAGAATTTGTCCCTGTAATTGTCCGAGGACAGTGGGGATAATTAAACAGCAGAACATGGAAGGAAACAGGTAAATCAGATTTTCCTCTCATGTCTGTTGAAGTAAATTATTGAAACATTCGGGTGTGATAGGCAGGATTAAAGCACATGGTGAATGAAACTTCTGCCGTGGAGTGGTGGAAAATCAGCTCTGTCACTTCTGTTCCTCTGGAAATTCAGCTCTGTCACTTCTGTTCCTCTGACACCAAATTTTTTTGGGGAAAAGGGTTTTTTTTGCAATTGAGATGTTGTTTCAGAGCTTCTCTCTGGTTCTGGTCACTCTTCAGCTGCCTGGGCAGGGAACAGAGCAGGGCAGGAGTTGTGGGATCGGGAATCTTGGCCAACCTGCAGAGACAAGAATTTGTCCTTGTAATTGTCCGAGTGGTTTTGGCCACACAGAGGTTGCAGAGCAGAGGACAGTGGGGGTAATTAAACAGCAGAAGAGAAATCAGATTTTCCTCACTTGTCTGTCGAAGTTAATTATTGAAATATTGGGCAGGATTAAAGCAAATGGTGAATGAAGCTTCTGCTGTGGGGTGGTGGAAAATCAGCTCTGTCAGTTCTGTTCCTCTGACACCAAATTTTGGGGGGAAAGGGTTCTTTCTGCAGCTGGGACATTATTTCAGAGCTTGTCTCTGGTTCTGGTCACTCTTCAGCTGCCTGGGAGCAGGGCAGGAGTTGTGGGATTGGGAATCTTGGCCACGTGCAGAGACAAGAATTTGTCCCTGTAATTGTCCGAGGACAGTGGGGATAATTAAAGAGCAGAAGATGGGAGGAAACAGATAAATCAGATTTTCCTCTCATGTCTGTTGAAGTAAATTATTGAAACATTCGGGTGTGATAGGCAGAATTAAAGCACATGGTGAATGAAACTTCTGCCGTGGAGTGGTGGAAAATCAGCTCTGTCAGTTCTGTTCCTCTGGAAATTCAGCTCTGTCACTTCTGTTCCTCTGACACCAAACTTTTGGGGGGAAAAGGGTTTTTTTTTTTTTGCAATTGAGATGTTGTTTCAGAGCTTGTCTCTGGTTCTGGTCACTCGTCAGCCGCCTGGGCAGGGAACAGAGCAGGGCAGGAGTTGTGGGATCGGGAATCTTGGCCAACCTGCAGAGACAAGAATTTGTCCCTGTAATTGTCCGAGTGGTTTTGGCCATGCAGAGGTTGCAGAGCAGAGGACAGTGGGGGTAATTAAACAGCAGAAGAGAAATCAGATTTTCCTCACGTTGCTGTTGAAGTTAATTATTGAAATATTAGGCAGGATTAAAGCAAATGGTGAATGAAGCTTCTGCCGTGGAGTGGTGGAAAATCAGCTCTGTCAGTTCTGTTCCTCTGACACCAAATTTTGGGGAGAAAAGGGTTTTTTCTGCAGCTGGGACGTTATTTCAGAGCTTGTCTCTGGTTCTGGTCACTCTTCAGCTGCCTGGGAGCAGGGCAGGAGTTGTGGGATTGGGAATCTTGGCCACGTGCAGAGACAAGAATTTGTCCCTGTAATTGTCCGAGGACAGTGGGGATAATTAAACAGCAGAAGATGGAAGGAAACAGATCAGATTTTCCTCACGTTGCTGTAGAAGTAAATTATTGAAACATTCGGGTGTGATAGGCAGAATTAAAGCACATGGTGAATGAAACTTCTGCTGTGGGGTGGTGGAAAATCAGCTCTGTCAGTTCTGTTCCTCTGGAAATTCAGCTCTGTCACTTCTGTTCCTCTGACACCAAACTTTTGGGGGGAAAAGGGGTTTTTTTTTTTGCAATTGAGATGTTGTTTCAGAGCTTGTCTCTGGTTCTGGTCACTCTTCAGCCGCCTGGGCAGGGACAGAGCAGGGCAGGAGTTGTGGGATCGGGAATCTTGGCCAACCTGCAGAGACAAGAATTTGTCCCTGTAATTGTCCGAGGACAGTGGGGATAATTAAAGAGCAGAAGATGGGTGGAAACAGGTAAATCAGATTTTCCTCACATGTCTGTAGAAGTAAATGATTGAAACATTCGGATGTGATAGGCAGAATTAAAGCATGAAATTAAAGCATGAATTAAAGAATGAAACTTCTGCTGTGGGGTGGTGGAAATTCAGCTCTGTCAGTTCTGTTCCTCTGACACCAAAGTGCATCCAAATTTTGGGGGGAAAAAAGGGTTTTTTGCAGCTGGGATGTTGTTTCAGAGCTTCTCTCTGGTTCTGGTCACTCTTCAGCCGCCTGGGAGCTGGGAAGGAGTTGTGGGATTGGGAATTTTGGCCAGAATGGAGCTGGAATAAACGTGCCAGAAGTTGATTGTGCTGTCAGGTGCTGCTTTAACCTTTCCCTAATTACGCAATTAGCGCTCCTCAGTTCTGCGTGCCGGAGTGTGGGATACAAATCACAGACAGCAGCCTGATGGATCCGGACCTTTTGTGGTGTTTGGGTTCATTAGTGCCTCTAATTAGTGCAAATAAAGCAGCTTTCACATCTCCAGGACGCAGAAATTCCAGGATAAATCGGTGCAAAAAGAGATCCCAGCTCCTCATTAACCTTTTGCTGCTTTGCACGAAAGCAAAATAAATCCTAAAATAAATTCCAGTGAAGGCAGCCCTAAGACAGTTAAACCTTGCAAATTCTGCTCGATTTCTGCAGATTTTTTTTTTTTTTTGCAGCAAAATGGATTTTAAAGAGCAGAAATCAGCGTGGGGCCCTGGGCTGGGTTTGGCCCCTTTTCCATCTGCAGCCCCAGCTCTGAATGGGCCCCAGCGGAGCTGAAATGGCCTCAAATTTGTGCCAGAAATTCTCTCTGCAATTTGGTTCTTAACAGGGTGAAAGCACAAATGGGAAAAAAAGAAAATAAAAGGCCAGAAAGGGGTTTTTATGCAGATAAAAAGAAGGTTTCTGAAGCGAGCTGTCTTTGTCATTGTGGTGCAGGTTTTTTGGGAGGATTAATGAAATCATCAGGCAGCGCTCCCCTCGTCATGAACTCATCCCTCAGTGATTCACTCAGCCTTTATTGGGCTCCAAAGGAAGTTATTGTCGGATTAATTCATCCCTGAGACATTACTTGGGATCAATTTATGTTCTGCACGAGTCAGGCCCTGAGAAACCACAGAGTTCCTTGAGATTTGTGTCTGAAAACGTCTGAGGGCAGGCGAGGAAGGGCAGAGCTGTTTGTTTAGGCCTCACTAAACTCACTCAGAGTGAGCTGGGTTTAATTTTTCTCAAAGTGAGCCAGGTTTAATTTTTTACCATGCCCAAATGGAATAATTGAGGTTTTCCCCCCCCTTTTCCTGAGCAGTGTGGGCTCCATCCAAATAAACTCACTTAAAATGAACCAACTTTAATTCTTCTCAAAATGAACCGGGTTTATTTTTCCTCAAAGGGAACCAGGTTAAATTTTTTACCATGTCCAAATGGAATAATTGAGGTTCTTTCCCCTTTCCTGAGCAGTGTGGGCTCCATCCAAATAAACTCACTCAAAGTGAATGGGGTTTGATTTTTCTCAAAGTGAACTGGGTTTAATTTTTTTACCGTGTCCAAATGGAATAATTGAGGTTTTTTCCCCCCTTTTCCTGAGCAGTGTGGGCTCCATCCAAATAAACTCACTCAAAATGAACCAGATTTAATTTTTCCCAAAATGAGCCAGGTTTATTTTTCCTCAATGTGAACCATGTTTAATTTTTCTCAAAATGAACCGGGTTTATTTTTCTCAAAGGGAACCAGGTTTGCTTTTTCTCAAAGTTAACCAGGTTTAATTTTTTACCGTGTCCAAGTGGGATAATTGAGGTTTTTATCCCCTTTCCTGAGCAGTGTGGGCTCCATCCAAATAAACTCACTCAAAGTGAACCAGGTTTAATTTTTTTCCAAGTGAACCGGGTTTGATTTTTCTCAAAGTGAAACAGATTTAATTTTTTGCTCTGTCCAAATGGAATAATTGAGATTTTTCCCCCACTTTTCCTGAGCAGTGTGGGCTCCATCCAAATAAACTCACTCAAAATGAACCAGATTTAATTTTTCCCAAAATGAATCAGGTTTATTTTTCTCAAAGGGAACCAGGTTTGCTTTTTCTCAAAGTTAACCAGGTTTAATTTTTTACCGTGTCCAAGTGGGATAATTGAGGTTTTTATCCCCTTTCCTGAGCAGTGTGGGCTCCATCCAAATAAACTCACTCAAAGTGAACCAGGTTTAATTTTTTTCCAAGTGAACCGGGTTTAATTTTTCTCAAAGTGAAACAGATTTAATTTTTTGCTCTGTCCAAATGGAATAATTGAGATTTTTCCCCCCACTTTTCCTGAGCAGTGTGGGCTCCATCCAAATAAACTCACTCAAAATGAACCAGATTTAATTTTTCCCAAAATGAATCAGGTTTATTTTTCTCAAAGTGAACCAGGTTAAATTTTTCTCAAAATTAACCAGGTTTAATTTTTCTCAATGTGAACCAAGTTTAATTTTTCTCAAAGTGAACCAGGTTTAATTTTTTTGCTGTGTCCAAATGGAATAATTGAGGATTTTCCCCCCTTTCCTGAGCAGTGTGGGCTCCATCAGGTAACTCTGGTCTGTCACAGCTCCCAAAAATGGAGCAGCTGAATTTGGAGAGAATTCTCAAATTAATCTGAATTTCATTCACCTGGAATTATCCTGAAATCTCCAATTTGCAGCTCCTAATCTGGACTGAGAAAAGATTCAATTCCACTCGAGTCTGTCCTTCTCTTCCCCCATCCTTGCCTGACATTTCTTGTCTGCATTTTTCTCTTTTTTCTGTAAAAACCCCTCTCCCATGCAGCCCATCTGCCTCTGTCACACGAGACAGAGACAGCTGAGGGAATTTGATTTTTTGCTTTTGATTTTGCTCACATGGGGGTAAATTCATTAATTCCTTGGTTCTTTCTCTCTCTCTGAGAGTGACAGTATCCAATATTTACATTTTTCTGGTGTTCACAGCTATTTTGGGTGTTTGAGGGAGGGAGCACAGAGGGCTTTGGGAGGAGTTGGAGGGCTCAGAGATTTGATATTTGGAGTTTTATGAAGTGCCCAGGTCCCCTGTAAATCCTGCTGGGCTCCAGTGAGGTCACTCTGGAATTTGAATCACTCGATTGAATCATCACCTTTTAACTAAAACTGAGTGATTTCAGGGGGTGTTTAAAGCTGTGCTGGTAAAAGCTTTCTTGTCACCGTGCCAAAGTTCTTCCAGCTTTTATTTTCACACAAAACTTAATTTTAAAATTTATTTTAAAATTTATTTTTATTTTTAATTTTAATTTTTAAATTTTTTTTTAATTTTAGTTTTATTAGGGCACAAAAGGGGCAAAGGAAAAGGAATCCCGGGGAGGGAGAGGTTTGGGATTAATTTAATTTCTGAATTCTGCTGGTTGTGCTGGGGCAGGAGGCAGCAGAAACCAGGGAAAGGGGGGTGTGAATTTGAGAATGCCCAGATTTCAGCTCCTTTTGGAAGAGTTGGAATCACTCTGGTTTTAGGGGGTTCGATTTAGGGTTTTGTGCCAAGGATTTCACACCCGAAGTACACAATTCACACCCAAAATACACAACTCCTGCCCTGCATGGTTTTCCCTTGGGAACTCAGATCTTTTCAGGACATCCAACCACTTCAACGATTCAATCCTGAAGTATTTCCCTCTATGGGAGAGGTGAGGCTCATTGTTATTCCTAATAAATTGATCTTTTCCTCCAGCTGACTGCCTGTAATATGCTAATTAGCAAAGACAATGGGCTGGGAATTAACATTTCTGTCAACAGAATTATTTGAAGCGTGGTGGGGAAAACAATCAGCTGGTTTGTCTGGCTTTGATGGCAGAGGAATAAAAAGAGAGATCCACGTGGACAAACCCACCCCGGGACTGTGAGAAATGCAAAACTGCTTTATGACAGGCAGGAAAAATATCTTTAATTGATTTCTGCCACTCCTTTCAGCATCTCTGCCCAGAAAGGTGTTACAGCTGCTCAGGGATAAATCAATAACTCGAGTGATAAATATTTTAGACTGCAAATGAATTAAGCATCTCTGAATAGAAGCCTTTAGGCTAGAAATAATGATGACATAATAGTGAAATAATAATGAAATACTAATACTAATAATACTAATAATACTAATAATAATACTTGGCCATGGTCTTTTGGATTGCTTCGGAGGTGTTGGAATCCTGGATCTCTTTTCAAAAGTGTTTTTAGGGTTCCTGCCCATGGAAGGGGCACTGGGTGCCAGTCACAGCCCGGTTTGTGTCCATTTTTGGATGTTCTAAAGGATCCTTGGCCATGCTCTGTCAGTGAGGAGTTCCAAAGGACCAAAGTCCTGAGCGATGGTTTTGTGTTGGACACTCGGGGATTTTCCAGCCCCCTTTGCTGTCTGTGTTGAACACCCAAACACTGATCCCACCTGTTAATTCCAGCTCCTGATTGGGTTCCTGGCACCCTCTGGGGTAGAGCAGAGCAGTTCTCAGGGGGATCCCATGCCCTGAGCTGCTGTTCCTGTTTCTATCAAACACCCCCAGTGTGATCCCCATCCCCTGAGCTCGGGTTCCTCTGTATTTTAAATACCCCCACCCCATGAGATCCCCATTCCCTGAGCTCCTTTTTCTCTGTTTTTTATCAGACACCCCCAAAATGTGATCCCATCCCCTGAGCTCCTGTTCCTGTTTTTATCAACCCCCCCCCATGAAATCTCCATCTCCTGAGCTCCTGTTCCTCTGCTTTTATCAAACACCCCCAGTGTGATCCCATGCCCTGATCTCTGCTCCTGTTTTTATCAAACACCCCCATGAGATCCCCATCCCCTGAGCTCCTGTTCCTGTTTTTGTTAAACACCCCCATGAGATCCCGACCCCTTGAGCTCAGGTTCCTCTGTTTTTTATCAGACACCTCCAAAATGTGAACCCCATCCCCTGAGCTGCTGTTCCTCTGTTTTTACCAAAGTGATCCCCATCCCCTGAACTCGGGTTCCTCTGTTTTTATCAAACACCCCCAGTGTGATCCCATCCCCTGAACTCATGTTTCTGTTTTTATCAGTGATCCCCATCTCCTGAGCTCCTGTTCCTCTGTTTTTATCAAAATGATCCCCCATCCCCTAAGCTCGTGTTCCTGTTTTTTAAACATCCCCCGAGCATCCCAGTCCCTCTCCCCTCCGAGCCAGGTGAGTGCCATTATCTCCGCCCGTTTGGATTCATAATTAACAGCCTTGTAGCGGCAGCCCGGGTTCAGCATCGCTTTGATGTGAACACAAAGGGCTCTGCCAGCTGCGCTCAATGGGCTCCAACACCACAATAACAACAATCGACTCCTGTTCGGGTCGGGCCGGGATGTCGCTGCCTGCTCGGGGAGCAATGCTTGACCTGTCCCCACCTTTCTCTGCGCCCTGCCGTGTCCGTGCCGCTCCCGAGCCGCTTCATTTGCGGCCTCTGCTGCTGCACCCAGCCCCTGCCGCTGCCACAGCTGTCACAATTGTCACAGCTGCCACAATTGTCACAATTGTCACAACTGTCACAATTGCCACAACTGTCACAATTGCCACAACTGTCACCGGCACTCCCCGCTCCCTCCACTGAT